>SKCR01055146.1:0-46768 GCA_019454045.1 Zanthoxylum bungeanum | reverse complement strand
ATATCTTTTTGGAGCTAACCATATCTCAATTACACTGCAGTAACTACAAACTATATGCCCCAAGAGGTGTGCCTTAGTGGCAAAGGGTTTAAGATTTGGTTTTCGGGTCCTGGGTTTGAGTCCAGAGGGTGGATTTCTTGTAAGAGCCTGGGGCAGCCGGGGTTTTACCTGCTCCGCTTAAGCTCGGGTCGGGTGGTTTGGCGGCGAGGTTTCCATCGTTTCCAAAAAAAACTACAAACCATGCGACATCAAACATCTAATGATGAAAAGATAAGCCTAGAGGCAATCAAAAAATTGATGTGAACATCCTATAAGTGTTTAATAGAGTATTCCATAGCGCCTTATTGATAACAACGACATTATTACTCGTGTTATGAAGCAGACAATGACGGTTGTTAATAGAATATATATATCACCTTACTACTGACAAAAAGCAACTCATCCCCATGGTCATTCTTCCAAGATGTCACATGACCCCCATACAAATACACCTGGAAAACCCAAAAAGAAGAGATTAAATGTTGTATATAAGGAAACAAACAAAAACATTTCAGACAGCATACCAAATATACTCTTCAACCTGAAAATCAATAACTTATAATAAAATTAGGGGAGAAAAAAAGTAAAGCAATATGAGAATCACAATCACAGGGAAGCATTTGCTTTTGATGTTGTAGGCATCAATAAGGTTATAGCATCATTATGACCTTAACAGGCCCCATTCTTTATGACATATATTCATGGGAATTGAGTTGTGTGGTGTGGCTGAATAATAAGCATAACTTTTGACACGTCATATCAAGTCAATAAATGATTTCTTCCCTTCCTTACTATCACATTAGATCTAAAATGTGTTCGTAATAATAAGAATCTCAGAATTTTCACCAGTAAACTTAAGTTTTATCAACTCAGCATCCAAAATATGATATTAAAATACATTAACTGCATCCAGCAAAATTTTTCTAATATGTAAATGGATATAATTAGTTACACCGCTAGTATCTCATCTATGTACTCTTAATCGCTTTGACGAAGAGAAAATTTGGTTCTATACCACTAAAAGCCAAGATTAACTAATTGGTTTGATGAAACGAAATGGACTTTCTAACTTCTAAGAATTGCATCTCACACTTCTTGCAGCTAACAATGATTTCCTAAATGTACCCATTCGCTTAATAATCTACATCCTTTCGCACACTTCTTACTTTCTTAGGATGCAACTAGCAGCAATCTGTAGTAAGACTGCATTGAGACAGCAATTCAGTTGAAAATAAAGTTCTGGCTCAGATAGATTCAGAGTTTTCAGTTCAATAGCATAATCGTTACAGTAAATGTGAGATGTTCTTAATCGTTCTCTGCAATTCTTTCAAATACACAAAAGATTCCAGAGACGATCCGCCTCGAATTGTAACTGTAATTATTCGTTTCAAGCTAGAAGATCGGCAAGCTCACACATTCACTTCTCCGGATCTACTAAACCTAGATAAAGAAACCCAGCGATTCTTTAATTTTTCTACTAATTTGATATAACTCAACAAGTGATTGCAGTAAGCAAAAAATCGAACAAGATTCTTACTAAATCAGAGACATTACAATCATATTAAGCAAAGACTGGAATAAAAAATCGAGGAAAATGAGATGAGACGAGAAACGATGTCGTACCACAGCGGAGCTGCCACGTGACTCACGGAGGACGATCTTATCGAGGCCATTAACGCCCTTGCAGAACTCAACCGGAACCTTCTCCATCGACAGTATCGCAACCGCCGCCGCCGAGGATTTCTGTTCTCCGTTTGATTAATAATCACAGCATTCAATGTGAAGATGAAAATGAAATTTCTTACTCAATTTACCTATCGTTCTTTCTTCGCAGTTCTTCTGTTGTCTCTGTTTCCACTTTATTTTATTTTATTTTATACATATTGGATTAATTGCTTATGTTAGAAATGGATTATTAAGCCCCCTATAGTTTTATTAAATACACAATAGTTTAAATACTATCAGATAGTGGTATTTCCCCTATAGTTTTTTTTTTTTTTTTTTGATTACAATACAAATCTACAGATATATAATCTGAAATCTACTGGAATATTGAATACAAACATTGAAGTACATCCAGAATTCTACGTCTACTAGAGACGAAACATCAACTCTCACTCAAATATGGGGAGAAATCTACCACTCTCTGCAGGGAGTCGAACTTGTGCTCTCCCCAGGAGAGCACAAGTCCACCACTGGGCAGCCCAGTGGCCCCTATAGTTTTATTAAATACACAATAGTTTAAATACTATCAGATAGTGCTAAATACCCTCCTAAACTTTGGAAAATACACAAATACCCCTAATGCTATAATGGATTCCTAACTGGTGTGAATTTTAAAACTCGAGACGGAAATCGGTTGAGAAGCCATTCCTACCATCTCCTACCAATACAAATCATTTTTTTTAATTACGAATTTATGTTTGATATAAATGTGGTAATGGAGAAAGTCAACATATGTGGCCGATTCAAGTCCTCATATTTGATTTAAAATTAGAACCCTAAATATAAATAAATTTTAATTTTAATATATAAAATGACTTAAATCTTTTTAAATCTTTTATTGACGGATATTTATTTTAAAAGGTCATATTAACGAGTGTCCTAATGATATTCATTAAATATCCATTTTAGGAAAGTTTTCACATTACTTTTATGGGAAAGGTAAAAAATTGTCAAAAAAATAATTATTTTTTCTTTTTTCACATGAAAATTTTCCTAAAATAAATCATTAATGAGTGCCCTTATGGCACTCGTTAGTATTTCCTCAGCAATTCTACTGAAGAAAATTCAACTACATACTGACACGTGTCACCAGATGTCGGGTTAATTTTAAACACCTACAACACTAAATTTATCTTATCCATGCAACTTCACTTTAATTACAAGGAAAAAAAACCCACGTCGCATAAACACGTTATAAATAATAAATTTATCTAGCCATTTTAAGCACATTGACATGGTATGGAAGGAAAAGGCTAGAGAAGACATGAAAGAGTAACTTGTTCTCTAAATCCTTAGTTAATACCAATTACATAGTTTTTATAATTTTAAAAATGATCTAAAACGTCCTTATAGTTACTTCCATAATTGATTCTAATTTTTTAAAAGTAAAGTAGTAATTTTTTAAAAAAAAATGATATAGTAGCTATAATTCAAATAAAATGAAAAATAGATTATAACTAAGATTTTTACATGAAAAATAATAATAATAATATAACATCGTATTGTGTAATGCATAACTGGCTCAAGCTATAGGGGTATGAGTATTTTGATGTGATTCTCTGATCACTGAAGAATGTTTATGAAGAAAAATTGATTCTATTACTATAAGAATATAATTACAAGTGTTTGAAACTTTATAAAAAAAATCAATCCCTCTACACTCTCAAATTTTTTTTTTACTTGAAACTTTAATTTTTGAGATGATTTGAGCTCTCAAATGAACTCAGATTATAGCCAAAGCAATGACTATAATGTCAATAAAAATTAATGTATTAGTTGGTGGTTACACCAAAACCTTGACAATGATGGAGGTGGTATATCATGTGCCGGGTGTATATGCCATCTCTCTCACAGCAGACGGGTCTCACACAGTTATGGGGCCCGTCTGCTGTGAGAGAGATGACATATACACCCGGCACATAATATAATTTTCGGACAATGATGGATGTGATTTCGACAATGGTGGATGTGATTGTTGCACCACTTTCACAACAAATGGTGATGACATTAGAGAGCAGTTGGATTCTTTCAATTCTCCCATTCCAGCTGTATCTGAAACGATTGTCATATGACAGCTATCCCGACTATGTCTCTGCACAACTCTAACTTGTACCGAGTAACCACCTTTGATAACATGTCGGCTGGATTCTCATATGTATGGATCTTCACTAGTCTCAACAGTTGTTGATCCATCACCTCACATATCCAATGATAACGAATATCGATGTGTTTCATCTGGGAATGATACATTGAGTTATTGCTCAAGTCCAGAACACTCTGACTGTCACAATGTATCTTGTATTCTGTATGTTCATCCCTAATTCTTGGAGAAAATAATTTAACCACAACATTTCCTTTCATGCTTCCGCTATTGCAATATACTCAGTTTATGTTGTGGATAATGCAATACACATCTGCAATCTTGACTGCCATGACACAGCTCCCCCTGCAAAAGTGTAGAGAAAACCTGATGTAGGTTTTCTACCATCAAGATCTTCTACCATATCTGAATCTGTATAGCCTTCTAAGATTAGATCAGCTTCCTCGTAGTACAGACATAACTTCGATGTACCCTTAAGGTACCTGAGAATCCATTTGATGCCTTCCAGTGTTGTTTTCCTAGGTTAGAGAGAAAATGACTCACTACACCAATTGCGTGAGCAATATCTGGCCTGGTACATACCATAGCATACATCAGGCTTCCAATTGCTGAAGAATATGGCACTGATTGTTGGGGTTTTGGGCGAAGGGCGCGGGGGAAGCGCGGTTCGGGCAAAATCATAATTTTAAAACTTTTTAAATTACCGAATAAATTATTCAATATCCAATATGAATAAGTTATTCATATTTCACCTAAACATGTTTATTCGAGATCAAATAATGACATAGATAACTAAGAAACATCGCGAAACTTTTACGAAAATGTTTTTCCGCGAAATGACGCAAAACACATTTTTGACTGAACCGACCACCCAACACTTATGGGGACTGCCCAGGTCAACCCCAATAGTGTTAGGGCAGTTCATGGGCTGCCCGAACAGTGACAAATTCACTGTTTGGACAGCCGTCACCCCCGTTGGCTCAAAAGTCACCCAGTAACGCCATTTTTCGCCGTTTTCGCTTATTTCAACTCCGAAGCAATTTCCGACAATTGCTCCAACACCCAAAACACATCCAATACATTCATAAGACATTATTTTCATCATCATATGAACAGTATTTCCAGATCTGATCCAGAAGCAATAATTATCAATTTTTCATGCTTTAAATCCAATTTTTCAAGATTAATCAAAACAACAATCAAAGTCACCACACATGAAGCACCCAAGAACAATTTCAGGCATTACAATAGTGGTCATAACACTCTAGAATGTCAACATATCATCAAATGATCAAATTGGACAATAATTATAATAATTCCATCCAAATCACTTCACACATGCATCATCACTTCCATATCCATCCACCAAAATCAAAAGCCCCAATTTTAGCAAACAGAGGAACCCTATAACTATTCTAACAATTCAAGAAAACAAGAAACAAATTTCCAAGCTTAGGGTTGTAGAAGATTACCTTTAATCTCTTGATTTCCTAAGTTTTTTCTTTATTTTTCCTTCATTTTCTTTATGATTTGATCAAACAAATCTTAAGGCTTTTTCTCTCTAAAGTTTCGGCCATGGTAGTTGAAGTGATGAAGAAAATAATTTCTTTTACTTTTAAAACATCAAAACCGACTTTTGAAGGGTAATTTAGTCTTTTTTGCATTTTAATTTCATTAAATTAAAATAAAAAAATAAGATAAGCTTTAAGTTTGAAAAATCAAATTTGCACACTTAAGCTTATTTAAATCATGTCATGTGTATCAATAATAATTAAACACATTTCATAACATTAATGAAATATGAATATTATTTAACTATTCAAATATTTAACAATTAAATATCTAAATAATTAATTAATATAATAATAATTATTATATATGTATTTTATTTACATTAAATAATAAATACATATATTAATTACATGTGTCAAAATCTCATTTGAAAATTAATTAATGTGTATCTAATCAAATTATGTATCAAATACAAATACACAATAATTATTAAATGACCAAAATCCCCCCATGCATGTGTTATCGTTTAACCGTTTAAACGATTCGAATTAACTTACTTAATCCGATGAAGTATTATGAATAATCAGTATTATTCATAATGTGTTGCCCAAATGCTCAACGAGTACACTTTATATTGTGAGACTCTCTAAGTTTAGGTTTATCCGTCACGAAATCCAATTTTGTGTCCATAATTCACACACTCATGAATTATGACGACCATAAATAATCTCGCTAAACTATGCAAGTCTAGGTCATTGCATACGTATAATCCCTCCGTCACAAGCTATCCATATTATACCCGGGATATAGATAAAAACGTCAAATCTTTTCGGTATAATATAGTCGACTTTCAATTTACTATCTCTAAATAACACTCGGAACTGATTTTCGAAGTTATACCACGGCCATGGATTTACTAGATCGCAAACACGTGTAGGATGCATATGCCCTATACACAGGACTGACAAATTCTATCTTGATACGCACATGATATCATGAGCATCAGTCCACACCTAACGAACATGCGAAGGTCTGATCTGAATAGATCGGTGACGTGACTGCCATCAAAGTGTGGAGGATAACTCATATATCCACTATGGTATCTCAAGTCGAAGGACCACTATGCTCGCTCAACTCGAGAAGATTCATATTGATGTTGGTGTACCATCTATTAGGAAATCTTAGTGAGTCGTTCAGTGTTTATCAAATAAACACTACATGTCTATACGAGTCTCCCGAGACTCATGCTTCACTGGGATAAATCATCGGACCAAGTCACGATATACGACATGTACTGGTCTCATCAGATTTTACTAACCGACTCGTGTTAGTAAATCTTGACCAGGAAATTTATTTAAGGATATACATCTTATAGTGACGCATCTAAATGTCAATTACAAACTACGTTGTAACTACGCACTACGTTGTAAATCCTAGGGTCTTTGTCTAATATACATGTATCACTAAATCAGATTTAGTTTCAATCTAATCATAATTAGATATCCAATCGTAATTAGATCGAATAATGTATAAAAGACAAGAGGTGCTACCATTAAATAAGTAATATTATGGAAAATGGAATTGCTCGTATTCATTAATCAGACATAAATACGATCCGGATTTGCACTCCCAGCACCAACCCTAACAATTTCTCCCACTTGCTCTAGTGTCAATCCACGGTATCATATACATATCTCAATGTATATCACATACTCATGACCCTCAAGAGCTCACCTATCACTCAAGAGGTAAGCAACAACAAGTAAGCCCGCTTTAATAAATTGAGTCTGACCAACAAACTCAATCGTTTTCCTTAGCCAGCATCATTCATATTTTGTAGAATCCAAATTCCACATCAATATGACTCAGACGCTATATCAGTATTGTGTTATAGGTACTGAGTTGTCTATGAATTTAGAGATCAAATCCAAATACTATGAGACAACCGCAAACACTACAATAATATGAAAACTTCTAATGTATATAGTCATTATGCAACTTCATAAGTTAATACTTCATAAGTTGTAACTGATTCCACTAGTTTAGTAAAATCAACAGTGACACTCCCACTGCATCTTTTCTGACTTTATATGACATAGACAATCTAATGTCATAATTAGGATCAAAATTAATATGACTTTATGATTGCAGACTAAATTCTCTATGAATAAGAAACTCATTCGTAAAATCTCTAAGATAACAAAGAACATGTTTCAAGATCCATCATATGGTCTGTAGCATATCAAAATAACTCGTAACAGTTACGATTACATTGATATCTTTAATCGCACATAATATAGTATTCATTACGCCATCATCCTATGATGCATAAAATTGACTATACATTCTAATCAATCTCTCTTTCGACAAAGGTATCATCCCTTACGAAAGATGAATACTATATATATAAAAGACACATTAACTGTCAAACAGTTATACTAACTGTCATACAGATAGTCTTACTGTGTCATTTATTAGATCATATCTAATACGCGACTAATGAGAGTATCTCACAAGTCTCTTGGTTTTATATCATATATGAAACTTTATATCAAATATAACAGAGATTACTCCCACTACTTTCACGGAGAAAATAAGATTTAGGATATACACAATGCTAGAAAGAAGTTTTTACGCTCCCACTGACCCTACTAACAAATATGTATTATCTATGCTTTGATAAAATCAGACAATCTGACTTTTATCAAAATTAGAAAACACAGATTTTCGGAAAGCTTATTTGAGTCTACAGTAGTCTCTGTAAGCTAATATATCAAAATGTGATTTTAGCAGAATACAAACTCTAGGTCCATTCTATAATGAACTCTTCGAACAAAGAAACCACAACGGATCTCTCATTCGAAGAAACCATTCAGGAACGCCACTTTGCATTCTTTAGCCAAAATACAAAGTTTAATATCAACATTAATCAAAAGATCTTTAATTGTTCAATTAGTGTGGCTAGAGACAAGTTTCCTCAGAATCTACAATAGATAGCTGAGTAACAACCTTTCTCACTGTCATACTGTAAATGTCAAACCTTTAACGAGCTCACTTTATTTTTGCTGCGCAAATAATTTGCACATTTTATGAACAATTCATAACGAAAGCTTAATCAAGTTCAAAACTTGATCGTAATAAGCCATGAACAATCTTAGATCTCTGGTTCGATGGTAATTTACGAAATCGATATCAAATATCGCTCTCACTATAAGTTATAGGATAATTTTCTTCAATAAGAAAACAACAGAACTATTAAGTATTAAATACTTTTGTAAATGATTCTGACATCTTATTAACTTATACGGAAGTAGTCTAAGGGTCTTTTCATCTTATTAATTATGTAGTTCCATTTATAGTTTATCATTCTCATATTTGACTTCAATAAGTCAAGTCTTTTCTACAATCGTCAACATCTGATGTTACACACCAAGTAATAAAATAATTTTATTACTCGGGATCGTAGAGAATATATTCTATCAAATAGAATACAATATTCTATTAAATAGAATAAATGATAAACTTTTACTTGTACCTCCGAGGCGTAAGTCCTTTCAATTATATAACCATTATACAAAAGAGAGTTTCAAATCTCAAACTTTTCAAGATTCAAATTTTCTACTATACATATCATATATGTAACTGTAGGAACGAATGAAACCTTAATTAAAGAGATGAATTAGTGTTACTAGAGCATAACCCCAAGAGTATTGAACTAATTCGGTAACACTCAATATCAAACGAATCAAATCATATAAGATTCGATTTCTCCCACTGACCAATTCCATCAAGATGGAATCGTGGAAGTTTAATATTGAGTAAGAATCAAATTCATTAAATAACTTTAGAACTAATTGCCTTAAATTCGTATGTTTGATTATACCAAACATCTTTGAACAATTCAAAGATTCACGATGAATTTCAAAGATATAGTTTTCAACACTTCAAATAGAATATCTTGGAACCATTCATAATATTCTATCCGCATATCATCAGAAACATATTGAAAGTTCTCGAACCATTCAAGACGTTCAATATATATTCTTTTAGAAACACGCAACTAAGTCATGAAAATTCATTAACTGAGTTATGGAGTGAAGAAAACTATCTAAGGCAATTTCTAATTCATCAAACTACATACATCCAATGTATTAGTTCAGTAAATCTATGATCCAATGACAATTATTGGTTAAATGAGATTAATCACACCCTGAATACAATATTCATTAAATGGATAAGGATAAGTAGTGTGATCTTGTATCAGACCATCCTTTACCATAAGGAACAAGCATATAATGCTTATGTGATAAAAACTCATAAAACATTGTTCTAAGTTATTTAGTTAACCAAATATTTTCTTAATGTTTATCTTTTCATTATTGACACTACTAGTCATATTAAAATATATATAACAATTGTTTATAAAGAACAAGTAATTATCCAATAGTCACAAGTTCTGATATTAAATATCAAAACAGTTATTAAACATTATTTTAAATAACTAGACGGAAGATCTAGTATCCAATACCTATAGTTTTCATATTGTGAGAATCAATATTCTCTATACACAACTATACACATATCATTTCTTAAGCTTTATAATTTGCGTTCAATTATTCACAACAATTGCAAATAATTGATTAGCAAACTGTGTCAGACACGTGACTTCTAAAAGTCACTAAAGCCAAGAAACGTCATTATAAGATAAACAAATACTAATGAGGTTTTCCTAATGCCAGTCAAGAATCTCGAGACATGAACTAATTCAAATCAATTCTTACTACATAAGAAACTATTCTTACTAGATAACTATATCCAAAATAGATATCTATTTAGATTACTAATCGTGACTTAGTAAATAAGTCACTAACCATCTTGATTTTTCAAGAAAATCGGAACAACAATTCCCTATGGTTTTAACTAATCTAACAATATTTAAGTCTACTGTCATTCTAGAACCTATTCTAGAAATACGCAACCATAAGTAAAGTCAGAAAACATATTCAAGTAATATGCTATGCAGTGGATTAGAAGTATAATTCTATAAACAATATAAAATAAAGGAAAACAAAAGCAGCAAATTCCATGAAATTACACACTGCTTTAGTTATGGATTTTTAACCCAGCAGTGTCTCACATTACTTTACTGTGGGAACACAGGAACTGGGTGACGCATGCTGTCCCGGGCTCGCGGCCCGGTTGGGAGTACGGAGTAGCCCGCGGGGGACTAAACCGGAGAATAATGGAGTCGCCACCCGGTGTGACTCGGAAAATGAGATTTAAGGCCGCACTCACCCTTCGCAAGGGAAGACCTCAAACCGTTGGGTTCAAAATGGTCCCTTACTTATGTCACTTGTAATGAAAGGATTTGTGCAATAATTCAACCAAGCCTAAGCAACATATTTCCAAGAATAATTTACTCCTAAGTTCACATGCATAGATACAAAACTCATATCTAAGTTTACATATAACACATTTTCATACTTGCATATAACCTATTGGCATACAATCTACGTCCGAATTCATGCATAAAGATAAATTGACATGCGGAAGGCATACAATTTCACATTAGTAGGCACAGAAGCGCACACAAATAACATTCATACAAGCATGCATATTAAGGAAAGACGCTTAAGTGCATAGTAGAAATAGATAACTCAAGAGGTAATACAAATGCATAAGGTAAAAAGAGACAACTATATGCTAAGGTAGACATGTCGTGATGTGATGCAGAAAGGATCTCTAGAATTGACACGAACACATGCGTGGGTCTTTTTCGGTGGTATTGTGATGTAGTTTGAGGCTGTTTTATAGGTGTCTGATGCGTCAAATGGGGCTGCTATTTTGAGTGTTTGTGGCTTTTGCGTGAAGGTTGGGTTATGTGGCTAAAGGCCATGGGACGTGTTGTGGAGTGGGCAGTTACGTGGGCTGTGTGTGCAATTCGGTCGTAGGTGCGTTTGATTGATGAGGACAGATTGTCGAGGGCTTATGGTGCGTGAGGCGTGATGGGTGCAAGAGGGAGATGGCTTATGGCAGTGGTTGTTACGTGATGGCTAAATGAGTGGGTTTGGGCTAAGATTAAAAGGTTTGCGGGTTTTTTGGGCCGAGCATAATTTTTAAAACGGAGGTCCAACAAGCGAACCCGAAGCTAAACACATGAACTAAATCCAAAAAAACGTCAATTCTTGACTCTTCCCTTCCGACGTCCGTTTCCCACGGCTTCCGTGACTTAAAAGATAGTGCCTCCAAATGAGACTCATCATCGGGTTTCACATGCAAAAATGCAATGCCTACATTTACGTAATATCGTAATCCCCAACGGAGAACGGGAATTCAATAATTAAATTGAATTCCATAGTGAGAGAAGGATCTCATGAATATATTTCGACTCACAGCTTTGGCACGATCTCTCCTATGTATATTCATTAGGTAGACAACTCATTGTCAATCACTCACCAGTGACTCCTAATTTTGGTCCTGACCGTTTCTCGTTATGACAGCTTTGGCACGTTCACAAGGAGGCGTATCAAGGCTTCACTTGTTAATGACAAACTCAAGCTACCGATGTAGTCCTAACAGCTTTGGCACGTTCAAGATTTCCACTTTCACTTGAATTTGTCTGGTATCAATATACAATCGGTATAAATAAAATTCTATCAACTACACCCTCACTGCTTTGACACGATCTCGGATGCAGCCATAGAAAGTTACTCATAAACCGTATTGACAAGACAGACCAAGAAACATGCATCCAATACACGTTACTTTACAACCTTATTTTAAGCGGGGATTTTCCTCCAGGAATTATTGCTCCACATCAAATGCAGAATTATAATTCGAATCATTTTCTAAACAACTCAATTCTACCTTAGAAAACATAACTCAATTTAACCATTAAATTTACATTACGTTTCTGTTAGCGTAGAATCGAAAAGTCAAGAAACATATAGATTACATGCATGTGCGAACATTAAAATTGGATTATATATCATATATCAAACATGACTAATGTAATGGATGAAGCATCAGACCTGCTCTGATACCATTTATGTTGAGGTTTTGGGCGAAGGGCGCGGCGGAAGCGCGGTTCGGGCGAAATCGTAATTTTAAAACTTTTTAAATTACCGAATAAATTATTCAATATCCAATATGAATAATTTATTCATATTTCACCTAAACATATTTATTCAGGATCAAATAACGACATAAATAACTAAGAAACGCCACGAAACTTTTACGAAAATATTTTTCCGTAAAATGACGCAAAATAAATTTTTGACCGAACCGACAACCCAACACTTATGGGGACTGCCCAAGTCAGCCCCAATAGTGTTAGGGCAGTTCATAGGCTGCCCGAACAATGAAAAATTCACTTTTTGGATAGCCGTCACCCAGTTGGCTCAAAAGTCACCCGGTAACACCGTTTTTCGCCGTTTTCGCTTATTTCAACTCCGAAATAATTTCCGGCAATTGCTCCAATACCCAAAACACATCCAATACATTCATAAGACATTATTTTCATCACCATATGAACAGTAGTTCCAAATCTGATCCAGAAGCAATAATTGTCAATTTTTCATGCTTTAAATCCAATTTTTCAAGATTAATCCAATTAATCAAAACACCAATCAAAGTCACCACACATGAAGTACCCAAGAACAATTCTAGGCATTACAAAAGTGGTCATAATACTCTAGAATGGTAACATATCATCAAATGATCAAATTGAATAATAATTACAATAATTTCATCCAAATCACTTCACACATGCATCATCACTTCCATATCCATCCACCAAAACCAAAAGCCTCAATTTTAGCAAACAAAGGAACCCTAGAACTATTCTAACAATTCAAGAAAACAAGAAATAAATTTCCAAGCTTAGGGTTGTAGAAGATTACCTTTAATCTCTTGATTTCCTAAGTTTTTTCTTGATTTTTCCTTCATTTTCTTCATGATTTGATCAAACAAATCTTAGGGCTTTTTCTCTCTAAAGTTTCGGCCATGGTGGTTGAAGTGATGAAGAAAATAATTTTTTTACTTTTAAAACATCAAAACCGACTTTTGAAGGGTAATTTAGTCTTTTTTGTATTTTAATTTTATTAAATTAAAATAAAAAATAAGATAAGCTTTAAGTTTGAAAAATAAAATTTGCACACTTAAGCTTATTTAAATCATGCCATGTGTATCAATAATAATTAAACACATTTCATAACATTTATGAAATATGGATATTATTTAATTATTCAAATATTTAACAATTAAATATCTAAATAATTAATTAATATAATAATAATAATTATTATATATGTATTTTATTTACATTAAATAATAAATATATATATTAATTACATGTGTCAAAATCTCATTTGAAAATTAATTAATGTGTATCTAATCAAATTATATATCAAATACAAATACACAATAATTATTAAATGACCAAAATCCCCTCATGCATGTGTTATCGTTTAACCATTTAAACGATTCGAATTAACTTACTTAATCCGATGAAGTATTATGAATAATCCGTATTATTCATAATGTGTTGCCCAAATGCTCAACGAGTACACTTTATATTGTGGGACTCTCTAAGTTTAGGTTTATCCGTCACCAAATCCAATTTCGTGTCCATAATTCACACACTCATGAATTATGACGACCATAAATAATCTCGATAAACTATACAAGTCTAGGTCATTGCATACGTATAATCCCTCCGTCACAGGCTATCCATATTATACCTGAGATATAGATAAAAACGTCAAGTCCTTTCGGTATAACATAGTCGACTTTCAATTTACGATCTCTAAATTACACTCGGAACTGATTTCCGAAGTTATACCACAGCCATGGATTTACTAGATCGCAAACACGTGTAGGATGTCTATGCCATGTACACAGGATTGACAGATTCTATCTTGATACGCACAGGATATCATGAGCATCAGATCACACCCAACGAACAGACGGAGGTCTGATATGAATAGATCGGTGACGTGACTGCCATCAAAGTGTGGAGGATAACTCATATATCCACAGTGGTATCTCAAGTCGAAGGACCACTATGCTCACTCAACTCGAGAAGATTCCTATTGACGTTGGTGTATCATCTATTAGGAAATCTTCAGTGAGTCGTTCAGTGTTTATCAAATAAATACTTACATGTCTATATGAGTCTCCCGAGACTCATGGTTCACTGGGATAAACTATCGGACCAAGTCACGATATACGATATGTACCGGTATCAGCGGATTTTACTAACCGACCCGTGTTAGTAAATCTTGACCAAGAACTTTATTTAAGGATATACATCTTATAATGACGCCTCACAATGTCAATTACAAACTACGTTGTAACTACGCACTACGTTGTAAATCCTAGGGTCTTTGTCTAATATACATGTATCACTAAATCAGATTTAGTTTCAATCTAATCATAATTAGATATCTAATCGTAATTAGATCGAATAGTGTATAAAAAATCAGAGGTGCTACCATTAAATAAGTAATATTATAGAAAATGGAATTGCTCGTATTCATGAATCAGACATAAATACGATTAGGATTGGCACTCCGAGCACCAACCATAACACTGATGGCATCTCCTCTATATTTTTCTTGGATGAGGGACACAAACTCTTGCTCAATTTAAAGTGGTACGCTAGCGAAATACTGACAGGTTTGACATTTTGCATATCGAATCTCCTTATTAGCTGTTCAATATAACTATCATGTGAAAGCCATAATATTTTATTTTGTCTGCCTCGAACTATTTGCATTCCCAAAATCTGTTGAGCTGGTTCTAAGTCTTTCATGTCGAAAGACTTAGAGAGTTCATTCTTCAACTGGCTGATCTTCACTGCTTCTTTTCCAACGATCAACATATCGTCCACATATAATAGAAGAGCAATGAAAATTCCATCCATAAACCTTTGAATGTAAACACACTAGTCCGATGCAGTTCTTTTGTAGTTTTGACTCAACATGTACGAGTCAAACTTCTTGTACCACTGTCTTGGTGCCTGCTTGAGGTCGTACAAGTTTTTCTTCAGCTTGCAAACAATGTTCTCTTTTCTTGAAACCTTCTGCTCCATGTAGATTTATTAATGTAGATCACCATGAAGAAATGATGTTTTAACATCCATATGTTCAAGCTCTAAATTCAAATTGGCTACCAATCATAGGATAACTCGGATTGAAGCTATTTTTACAATTGGTGAAAAAAATTAATCAAAGTCGATTTCCTTTTTCTGTAAGAATCCTTTGACTACTTATCGGGCTTTTTGTTTCACCATATTTCCGCTGCCGTCTTTCTTCAGCTTGAGTACTCATTTGTTCTTCATTGCATTCATGCATTGTGGGAGCTTGACTATCTCATAAGTATGATTTTTCTGAAGAGATTCTATTTCATCTTGTAATGTGTGCAACCATTTTCCTTTGTCTTTATGAGATACAACTTTCTTGAAAATTTCTGGCTCCCCCCTCGTCAGTAAGCAGAATATAGTCAGATCCTTAGTATCTGTTTGATGAAATACAGCCTCTTTCAGATATTCATACTAGAGGTTCATTGGTTTCTGGAGGTCTGTCGCCATCCAGATCTATGGATGATCTTATAGCCTCCGATGAAGCGGGTTGCAGTTTCCTCTGTTCAACATCATCTTCCTCCTCTGGTTCTGCTTCTGACATATCATGTACTCCATCATTATTTATGGCCACTCGTGTTGGTGCCAGAGTTGTGTTTGGATTCGAATCGATTTTGTCGGCACTAAAATTAGAAGACATATTGGGTTTTCCAATGTCTTCTATTGTCTGGTCTTTAAGAAACACTACATCCTCACTTCTGATGATCTTCTTTTCATTTGAGTCCCATAACATATATCCAAATTCCTCGTCTCTATAGCCTATGAAGATGCATGAAGTAGTCCTTGCATCGAGCTTCTGCCTGAGCTCATTGGATACATGTGCAAATACTAAACAACTGAATGTTCTAAGGTGAGAATAATATGGATTCTTACCAAACCACACTTTCTCCGGAATCTCAAAATTCAACGGTACAGATGGCGATCTGTTGATCAGGTAGTAGGGGGCACGAACAGCTTCTCCATAGAATGGCTTTGGCAGCTTAGCCATGCTGATCATGCTTCCGAATTTCTCCATAATGGTGCGGTTCATTCTTTCAGCAACATCATTATGTTGTGGAGTGCGTGGAACAGTAATCTCATGTCGAATGTCGGACTTCTGCAGTAGGCATCGAACTCTCTGGATATGTATTCGCCTCTATTATTTATGCTGGGGTACTTTAATTTCTTCCATGTTTCATGTTATACCATGGCATAGAACAGTTTGAAATAATTCAGGATATGATCCTTTGTTTTCAGAAAATACACCAACACTTTCCGAGAAGCATCGTCAATGGAAGTCAAAAAGTATTTATTACTGCCTAGTAAATTGACCTTTAATGGACCACAAACATCAGAGTACACCAGACTGAGAAAATCTGATCTTCTCGTAGAAGAGAAATTAAATGAGACTATATGTTGCTTACCGAATAGACAGTGATTGCAAGGATTTAGAGCAACATTATTGAATACAGTGATTAGATCATTCTTTGTCAAGGTAAATAACTTTTTCTCACTCATGTGACCGAGTCTCTGGTGACACAGATTTTGAGAAGCCTCATGTTCAGCTACATTGAGGCTCTCTGCACATATCTTTACATGCGTCTTGTAAAGTGCCATAAATATGTCATCGGGCGACGACCATGACACATTTTATCATTCTCCATGTGTCATTACTAAAGTGGCTAGCATAGCCCTATTTGTCAAGGGCTACCCTCGAGATAGATTGAGCTGGAGTTCTGGAACATGTCTCACCGTCTTCCAGATTATTGTATACCTTGTATTTGTTTGCATCTGAATATCACCAATTCCCACTATTTGAGAGGAACTGGTATTTCCCATATTCACCGCTCCAAAGTCTTTTGCTTTGTATGTTGTGAAGAAATCTATGTGAGGGGTGACGTGGTAGGAAGCTGCAGTATCTACCACCCACTCAACATCTTGAGTTGCGGTGTGAATGCATGTTTCTTCCTGGATGGAGCAGATAACTACATCTCATGAGGTAATTACTAGTTTCTCTGCATCGGTGTTCTTCGACTGAGAATTGCCTTGACCCTGCTCTCGTTACAGCTTTTGGTAATTCTTCTTTAAGTGGTCTCTATACCAAAATGGTAGTACTTGTAAGTAGGTTTTCTTCTGTATGTGGATTTGCCTTTACTTTTGCTTCTACATCTCACTCTACCTCGATTTTTATCTTGTTGTATTCCTTAATTCTCCGTGACAAGGGCTTGTGTCTGATATGTGCCCACGTCTTTTCTTATGGCCTTTTCATTTGACAATGCATATTTTATCATAGGTATGATAAGTTTGCCTTCTAGAACCGAATTGCTGAGAGTAACCACCAATGTTTCCCAGTTATCAGGAAGAGAACTAAGTAGTAAGATGGCTTGAACTTTATCTCTCAGTTGCATGTCTATTGTAGACAACTGGTTCACTAGGTTTTGGAACTCATTGGTGTGTTCTGCAACGGAAGTTCCACTCTATAGATTCAGGTTCACCAAACGCCTAATTATTAAGGTTTTATTCCGAGCTGTCTTGGTCTGGAACATGTCTTCCAATTTTATCCATATTTCTTAAGTATTTATATCATGTGTTACGTGGTTGAAGACACTGTGGTCGATCCACTACCGAACCTGAACTAGAGTTCTGTTATTGAGTTTATTAAAGTCATACTCTTTAACATATTATGGTCTCACTCCTTTTACCTCGATAATATCGAATAGATCTCTGCAGTGTAAATAATCTATCATCCGAGGCCTCCAAATGGAGTAATTGGTTGATGTCAGCTTGATCATCGCAACGGAAGATGAATCTTCCATTTCCATTTTAAGTTTAAAGTTTAAAATGAAAATAGTATAAAATCGGGGCCGTTCACAAATCGGAGGTCATCATTGCGTTCGAAACGGTCGAAAATGGTGGATTTGATACTTCGTTAGTCCAAATCCGACACAGAGGTTGATTTGTAAATTTCTGGGATAAAAATGTAAATTTCAGAGACTTTAGGAGACTCAATTAAATTTACCAAGTATGCTGATGTGGCAGGCACGTGGCTGCTACCGTGGCAGAAATGGGACCCGCTTGCTGATGTGGTTGACATGTGGCGCTGACGTGTCTGACTGTGCGCTGACGTAACACTGATTGTGCGCTGATTATCCTCTGACGTGATTCTGACTATGTGGTGACTGTGCGCTGACATTTAAGGGTGGCAAAAAATCCCGGGCCCGGCTCGATCCGGGCTTAAAATAAATAAATATATATATACATATATAAATTTTTATATTAAAAAAATCGACTCGGGTAAAGCCCGGCCCGACCCGGTAATAGCCAGGTCGGGCTTTTCCCGGGTCCAGACCTAAATTCAAATGGTTGGGCTCAGGCCGGGCTTATCAAAGCCCGGCCAGAGCTCGGCCCATTGCCACCCTTAGCTGACATGGCGGACACGTTAGCGTCTTCAACCTTCAGACGCGCGTGCGGCACGTGGAAGTCTTTTCTTCGGCACGTGCTGCGCATGTGGGTTCCCTGGACCTTCATTCGATCGCCAGAAAATACCATTGTGCTCTTCTTGACGTGAACAAGCTGATGGTATGCTCAAAAATGATTTTTGACAACTTTATCGAAACCCAAATTTTTCGAACCGAGTTCCGTTCTTCGATTTTACGACCCCAATGTATAATCAAAACTCCTGATACCACTTGATGTGATTCTCTGATCACTGAAGAGTGTTTGTGAGGAAAAATCGGTTATATTACTATAAGAATAGAATTACAAGTGTTTGAAACTTTACAAAAAACTTCACTCTCTCTGATCACTAAAGACGCTTATCAAAGCCGAGCCCGAGCTCGGCCCATTGCCACCCTTAGCTGACATGGCAGACACGTTAGTGTTGGACAATTATGACTCATATCATCACTATTTTGTAAATGACATGGTGTTCTTGTACAAAATTAACTATGTGACAAATAAAATTGCTCTTTTATCATTTGTAATTGGATTACTTGGATATATAAATGATAAAAGTCCATATGATTAGTACCAGATTAATAAGATATGAGACAGTATTAATCCACGAGAGGTTTAATCATTAAATATCCCTAGTCGTAGTATTATCGAGACTGGACATCGATAATGCGGAATAGGCTAGTATTGCACTTGTGCGCGTTATGGAAGCGTAAAGACATAGTTCTCATATATTTAAGTATTGGATACTTATGCAAGTGTGATATGAGGTTCTGTTAACCGTTGGACCGGGAACAACTTCGCTCTGGATAGACCCATCGGAATCCCATTGGTAATATGACTATGTGTCTATGAGAATCCGAATCAGGGTAGGTGTATTTGGTCTTAACCTGCGACTTGCATCGCTAATACTTGCGACAATCAGTACGCTTTGGTTTTGGTCGTCTGGAGCTTTAACAAGTTTTGTGTACCCCTATTCTGGGTATACTGAGAATCGTAGTGTATTGAGTGTGATGTCAAGATGGAAGTATCACTTCAGACATATGGAGATGATGATCACGTAGGATACATAACTGGTACTCTTAAATGCTGCAGCTATCAGGATAGTATGAATAGGTCATGATTATCCGATTATATAGACTAGTTGCTAGTGATCTGATATATGCTTCGTACGGGGCAGACACAATTCTAGCCTCAGGCCTAGCATGTGACATTCGATACTGGATCACAATACGCAATACCTAGTATTCTACGCCTGATAAAGATTATGTATTCCTTAAAAGAATATTTCTGGAGAATTGGGTAGGCACGGTGCTTTGCTAGAAGCCAACCATGTCTTGTAAATCGGTAAGAATGTGGTACGAGGTACGCACGTATTCAGATAGTCTGATGACCGTATTTACTGCCAACATATCCAAGAATCTCTTAGGTCGCTTCCCAAAGATTCATCGATGACATTTGACTCGAACAGAATTAATCTGGGATTAATTATAAGAGAAAAAATTAATCTGTGATTAATTACGGAAAAAATTTATCTGGGATAAAATTCGATCAGAAGAGAGAACGCGATTAATTTGGAATTAATCGATTAAATAATATATGGATATATTAATTGAAATTAGATTTCAAAGCGGAATTAAAATTGGATTTTAATTCGGGCGAACGAATTAATTTAGAATTAATTCGTAAGCGACTTTCGTAATAATTTTGCGAGGTATTATTTTTTAATTAAATTGGATTTAATAACGTCACAACAGTAAATTCGTTTAGTTCGGAATTAAACGAACCCAGGCCTGAGTGAAGTTGCGTGTTGGATTAGCCGACTTAAATTTAGAATTTAAAAGTGGTGGGATCCACTTGACTTACATCAAGATGTTTGACACTTGATGGAAGTTGTTAATGGTTGAGTAAAGCTTAGATTACTTTTAAAACACTCAAACCAAGTCCAACACACAAACTCAATATTTAAAAGGCAAGTCAACTTTGGAAGTGGTACTAGTGACTGTTAGGGATATGCCATATACCCAACTTGTGGATGGGTTATATGTACTTGTATTTGTAATATTTTCATTAATTAATAAAATGACAATCTTTATTATACGTGTCTTACATAAATTATATGAATCATCAAACACTGTAATAAAGCCCTTGGAGTAATAAGATGATGGCTTCCACGCCTTATGAGAATCATTACTCTCAAACGTTCCTAGTCATAGTTTTGTGAATAATCTTGGCGTTCACAAAGCGGAGAGACTAGCATGATGATATGATTCGCCCTTAAGTGGGGTAGCCGATCTCATAGGCTACTAGTGGAGATCCGTCCGCTTGGTGTATCACATGGATGCATGAGTTGCTCGTGTCCATCGAGCCGACCGCCGAAAGTTTTCACATGGAGTGTTTATCCCATGTGTCTGTGAGAACTTTCATGTATCGATTGTATGACTAGTCCTTAGACTTGAGGTCTTTACAATCTTATGTGTGGATCAAATGACTTTGAAATTCTCATTCCCTGGTTCAAAAGATACGGTCATAAGGGTATGAATGGGTCATTTGTTGAAACACATGAAGTTTGTAAAGATACAACAGAGAATCGCCACTCTTTCGGATAATATTTTCTTAGAAGAGTAGTATTCCAGTTCGCGGGTTGATATGTGTGATCAGTGCTTAAGACTGTGGCCGCAGCGGAAGAATCATGTGAGATTCTTGGGTTAGCACGATTCATGACACTATCAACATCATATATTTGACTATATGGGTAGACATTTTCCATACCCTAGGTCAAACGGTGGGGATACAGTGAGGCGATGGACCGTATCATATGTAAATCGCATACATAATGGGTATATATATTTCCTTCTCATTTGGGGGCCTTGGCATGTTGCTAGATGTCAACCTTGGTCATTGAAATCGAACGACCATCTGATCAGAGGATAATTTATGTTCGATTAAATTATCATGATTCATTTCATGTCCAACTTGAGGGGAACCCAAAAGGTCACACACAACGAAGTCGAAATCAATGGTTAACAGTGCACAGTACAAATTTAACAACATATTATTGTTGTAGGAATTGTTCATAAATGGTTCAATGTGTTTAATTATTGAACAGATCATTTATGAGGTTCCAAAGTGGTTAGGGATTGGTGAATGAAGATAGGGGCACTTTGCGAATTGGAAAAATGAATAAGAAAAAAAAAATATGAATAGTAATTTTTTTATTTTTATTATTTTTTATTTGTTTTGAATTCCAATTCGGCCCAAACTCTTATTAGGGTTTTATAATCTCATTAAACCACTATATTAAGACAATGGCTAAGATTTAATTATATTTATCCCACATCGGATTCTTAATTAATTTTGTTGTCTTTGGAGCACCTATATAAACCCAAAGAATTCTTTACAAATTTACACACAAAAACCTTTCATATCTTGGGTTTATATAAGTGAGCAACTCTAAAGTTTAAAGAGTAAGCCACTGATTTTGAGGATCCTTAAGTCTAATTGACTAGAGGAATCTCAAGTTAAAAGTTTTGAGGTATTTGCCTAGGCTAGCACCAAGGGCAAAATACCCGTGCACTCAAGGCGTAGTCTTGCCGTTGAGTTTTGGCTTTGGTGTGTGCATCTTTGGAGGCCACACACTTGGGTGGCTCTTTGGAATTTAGAAGAGCTTGCTGAGTTCGAGAAAAACTTGTAGATTTTGGAGGACTGAAGGAGTCTTCGGTTCAAGTAAGTCTTTTTCTTTCTTTATTTAATTAGAGTTCTTATGATAGTTAGCATGTTTAGGTTTATGTTCTTTGCATTTTTTATGAGTTTTTTATGCTTAGAATATATAGTAACATGCCTAGGCTTGTAGAATAATCAAAATAAATGGGTCTTGGGCAAAGGGATAGCGGCGGCATAATAATTTTTTAATTTTCCGCTGCGCACTCGCGGCCGCTTCCCAACAGTGGTATCAGCGCTCCGTTTTTATTAGTTCTCTCTCATTTGAACTCGAAATTGGGTGTGTAAAAGCTCGTTGGAAAGCTAACACCCTGAACTTAACTTTAGGCACAAGTTTTGCATGATTTGGTTAAGATTTGAATTGTGAAATTGCATTTAAAGTTCACGCATCTGTAAAAAAATGTGAATAGTAAATTTATTTGAATAAAATAAAATGCAATATCATAATTAAATATTAATCAAAGTTATTTAATGCCTAAAATAATTCCAACATATTAAAACTCATATGCTTGATGATTCTATGTATGATTATTTTAGGGTTTTGCAAAATCTAGAGACTTTCTAAGGAAATAGAGAGTGTATTGCTTATCCCTTAGCTAAGTAATTATTCCATGATGAACTTAGAGATTTATTACCTTTAAGGCTAATAAATATAAATCACTTGTTTATAATAAAAGACATTATAAAAGATACAAGTGGGGTGGGACCAAGGCGTTAATAAAACTTTCCAAACTAAAGTTAATTTAACCAAATGTATTACTAGAGTTAGATAATGATTTGGTGTCTTCCTTCACTCACTACCTTTTTATAGCCAAAAGGAAAAGCTGTGAAGACATCTAGATAATCATTTACTCAAAGCTTACCTTAAAGCATATTTAAAGTGTTGGACTAATTTGGAGGATCTATTGTTTATTCCTGTCACCAAGGCAATAAGAGCCTAAGAGGTAAGGGTATTTAAGAGAGTTCGCTCCACCCTCCCTCTGGGAATTTTCAATGGAGGAATCCATTTGACAGTTATTCACTTAAACTTGCTAAAATCCTCAATAATAATTTAAGTCTAAAATTTGCCTCCCATTGTAAAGTATAGACCCAAATGGCTTAAACCGTATTGGCAGGACTAGGCTTTACCAGACTGACCAATACCAATTTGTCCCTAAATCGTACTATTGACAATGGTTTGACTTTTCTGAGTCATAAGACGCAGCGACCCTTAGGCGTGGTCTTATAACTTAGTGTCAAAGATTGGGTGTCCACAAGGACTAGCATAAGCTATGGCATGTTTGATTGCCCAACCCAATGATCAAGGAATTGTGATTATATCATAAATTGGTTGGGAACCTACCTAATTATCGTATTTTATAACGACCGGCCCTAGTCGGAGTTATGAAATGATGATAATGAGATCCTTGCCCACAAGAAATCCATCATATTGGGGTTGATGCGATTTGCTTAAAATTTTAAAACAATGAGTGGGAGCAACTTCATAATATTAAAAGCCCATGTTATTATGAAACATTAATTAATGAAACATATTCCTAATTTTAACATTCTCTCTTAACAGGTGGGTTAAAATATTTCACAAACATTCAAATGGCAAACAGAGTATCACTTTGTTCCATCCTTGATGAGCATAAGCTCAAAGGGGACAACTACAATGACTGGTTTAGAAACCTTAAAATTGTCTTACGACAAGAAAAGATTTTCTATGTTCTTGAAAGACCATTTCCCCCTGAACCCGCAGAAGATGCTGACCAAAATACATTTGATGCTTGGAAGAAACACGTCGATGATGATGAGCAAGCAGTTTGCATAATGCTTGGCTCTATGTCGGACGAACTTCAGAAAGCTCACGAAGATATGGATGCTCAAACCATCATCTTTCACTTGAAGGAGTTGTATGCAACTTCCGTTCATACCGTGAGATTCCAAGTGTCATGTGCCTTATTCCAAACAAGGTATAAGGAAGGATCTGTTAGTGGACATGTGCTTAAGATGATTGGCCACATTGAAAAATTGGCCAACCTCGGGTTCATCATGGATCATGAGATAGGTCACGATCTAATTCTTCAGTCCTTACCAAAAGACTTCTCTAACTTTATTATGCAGTTTCATCTGTCTGATAAAGAAGCTACTTTAGCAGAATTGCACAATCTGATAAAGCAAGCAGAGAAGGACTTGAAACCGGAGCTTAAAACCTCTGTCATGCTTACGGGTACGGACCTGAAGCCACGAGGCCCAAAGAAAAATAAGGGCAAGGCCAAGGCTCCAGATCACCTAAAGCCCAATGGTAAGGTGGAGAAGAAAAGGGAAATGGGAAATGTTTCTTTTGTGGAAAGAAGGGTCATTGGAAGAAAGACTGCAGATCCTTGAAAGCCAAGGAAGCTAGGGAAGCCCAAGAGGCCAAGAAGCCCAATGCTTCAGGTATGTTGTATATGATTGAACTATATTCTCAAAACTCTGAACCTTCTACTTGGGTGCTTGACACCGGTTGTGGGACTCACTTGTGTAACAATGTGCAGGGCCTGAGAAACAGTAGGAGACCGTCATGGGGAGGTTGACTTACGCATGGGTAATGGAGCAAAACTGGCTTCATTGTGCGTGGGGACTTATTCATTAGTTTTGCCGAATGGTTTAGTTTTAGACTTAGAAGATTGTTTTTATGTACCTTCTCTAGTAAAGAACATCATTTCAATTTCTTCTTTATGTAATAAAGGCTTTTCATGCCTAATAAGTTGTAATGAATGTTCTATTTATTTCAATGAAATAAAATATGGAGATGGTATTTTGAATAATGGTATCTATGTCTTACAAACTAACAAAGAATGTTCAACCTCTAATATATACAACGTTAACTCGAATAATCTCAATGAATCACTTCTATGGCACAGTCGCTTAGGTCATATCAATGAAACAAGATTAACTAAGCTACATAAGGATGGGTATTTCAGACCCTTCAAATATGAACCTTATGGAACTTGTGAGTCTTGTTTACTTGGTAAAATGACCAAATTACCCTTCAAAGGTAAATGACAGCGTGCAGCGGAGACATTAGAACTCATACACTCTGATGTATGCGGACCAATGTCAGTCACCGCTAGAGGTGGATTCTCCTACTTCATTACCTTTATCGATGATCACTCGCGATATGGGTATGTGTACCTTTTGCGGTACAAATCTGAAGCCTTTGAGAAATTCAAAGACTTCAAAGCTGAAGTAGAAAACCAGCTTAATAAAAGTATTAAGTCACTAAGGTCTGACCGAGGTGGTGAATACTTAAGCGTCGCATTTCAAGATTACTTGAGAGAAAATGGCATTGTTTCCCAGTGGACTCCTCGAGGAAATCCACATCATAATGGGGTCTCCGAAAGGAGAAATCAGACATTATTAGATATGGTCCGATCAATGATGCCAGGCACGGATCTGCCCTTTTCATTTTAGGGCCTTACTTTAGAAACTGCAACACTACTACTAAACCAAGTTCCTTCCAAGACTGTTAGTCAAACAACATATGAGTTATGGTCTGGGAAACGTCATAGTCTTAGTTATCTAAGAGTTTGGGGATGTGACGCATATGTTAAGCTCACACAAACTAACAAATTGGATGATAGGGCAGTTAAATGTAAGTTTGTAGGATATGCCTTGAACTCAAGAGCATACGTGTTCTACGTCCCAAATGAACAAAAAACATTTGTCTCACGAAATGCTAAATTTCTAGAGAATGAATTTCTTCTCAAGAAATATAGTGGGAGTAGACTTGACCTCGATGAGGTACGAGAAGAAAAAAACTAACATAGAACTAAACCTCAGGCCCCTCAAAAGGGCAGCGACGGAACAACCACAAGGTTATGAACTTAGAAGGTCTGGTAGGGAAAGATATGAGCCTGAAAGATATGGTTTCCATATTGATGAGGAACATGATCAGGTCATTGATAATGACGATCCCACCAGTTATGACGAAGCAATGCGTGACATTGATTCAGTCAAGTGGCTTGAGGCCATGAAATCTGAAATAGACTCTATGTATCAGAATCAAGTCTGGGACTTGGTGGATGCACCTGAAGGGATAAAACCCATAGGCTGCAAGTGGATTTACAAGCGTAAAACTGATGCAGAAGGCAACATCCAAACCTATAAGGCTAGGTTGGTGGCGAAAGGTTATAGACAAATCCAAGGAATTGACTATGACGAAACCTTCTCGCCTGTTGCAATGATAAAGTCCATTCGAATTTTACTGGCACTAGCTGCACACTTTGATTATGAGATTTGGCAGATGGATGTCAAAACAGCTTTCCTTAATGGGAACCTCGTAGAGGAAGTCTATATGACACAACCTGAGGGGTTTGCATCTAAGGATGATCATAATAAAGTATGCAAGCTTAAACGATCCATTTATGGACTCAAGCAAGCCTCCAGAAGTTGGAATATACGATTTGATGAGACAATCAAAGAATTTGACTTCATCAAAAATGTAGACGAGCCTTGTGTTTACAGGAAAAGTAGTGGGAGTGCTGTTGTATTTCTTGTATTATATGTCGATGACATATTAATCATCGGGAATGATATTCCCATGATGCAAGCCACCAAGCAATGGTTATCTCAGAATTTCTCCATGAAAGATTTGGGGAGAAGCAGCCTACATCCTCGGCATTAAGATCTACCGTAATAGATCTAAGAGGTTGTTAGGACTTTCTCAATCTACATACATAGATAAAGTTTTGAAAAGATTCAAAATGGAAGATTCCAAAAGAGGTAATTTACCTACTTGTCATGGAATCAAATTATCTAAGGAGCAATGTCCACATACTCCTTCAGATAGAGAGCGTATGAGTAGGATCCCTTATGCTTCAGCAATAGGATCGATCATGTACGCCATGCTATGTACAAGACCTGATGTCTCTTATGCTCTTAGCATAACGAGCAGGTATCAGACAAATCCTGGTGAGCAATACTGGGCAGCTGTAAAAACAATCCTCAAGTATCTGAGAAGAACTAAGGATGTGTTTTGACATACGGAGATTGTTCTGAGATGAAAGTCATTGGTTACTGTGATGCGAGCTTTCAGACCGATAGGGATGACAGCAGATCGCAAACAGGATATGTTTACTTTGAATGGCGGTGCTGTCAGTTGGAAAAGCTCAAAGCAGTCAACTACAGCGGACTCCACCACTGAAGCCGAGTATATTGCAGCATCTGAGGCAGCTAAAGAAGCAGTCTGGATAAAGAAGTTCATCACGGAGCTGGAAGTGCTTCCCGCGATAAAGAATGGCGTCACGATGTACTGTGACAACACGGGCGCCATTGCTCAATCAAAGGAACCAAGGTCCCACCAGAAATCCAAGCATGTACTCAGGCGATTTCATCTCATCAGGGAGATTGTTGAGAGAAAAGAAGTTATTATAGAGAAAATACCACAGAAGATAATCTTGCAGATTCTCTGACTAAAGGGCTGACTCAACAAAAGCATGATAGGCACACCCAAGAGTATGGTGTCCAGATTCATACTAGTTGGCTATAGTGCAAGTGGGAGATTGTTAGGGATATGCCATATACCCAACTTGTGGATGGGCTATATGTACATGTATTTGTAATATTTTCATTAATTAATAAAATGACAATCTTTATTATACGTGTCTTACATAAATATATGAATCATCAAACACTGTAATAAAGCCCTTGGAGTAATAAGATGATGGCTTCCACGCCTTATGAGAATCATTACTCTTAAACGTTCCTAGTCATAGTTTTGTGAATAATCTGGGCGTTCACAAAGCGGAGAGACTAGCATGATGATATGATCCGCCCTTAAGTGGGGTAGCCGATCTCATAGGCTACTAGCGGAGATCCGTCCGCTTGGTGTATCATGGATGATGCATGAGTTGCTCGTGTCCATCGAACTGACCGCCGAAAGTTTTCACATGGAGTGTTTATCCCATGTGTCTGTGAGAACTTTCATGTATCGATTGTATGACTAGTCTTAGACTTGAGGTCTTTACAATCTTATGTGTGGATCAAATAACTTTGACATTCTCCTTCCCCGGTTCAAAAGATCGGTCATAAGGGTATGATTGGGTCATTGTTGAAACACATGAAGTTTGTAAGGATACAACAGAGAATCGCCACTCTCTCGGATAATATTTTCTTATAAGAGTAGTATTCCAGTTCGCGGGTTGATATGTGTGATCAGTGCTTGAGACTGTGGCCGCAGCGGAAGAATCATGTGAGATTCTTGGGTTAGCACGATTCATGACACTATCAACATCATACCTTTGACTATATGGGTAGACACTTTCCATACCCTAGGTCAAACGGTGGGGATACAGTGAGGCGAGGGACCGTATCATATGTAAATCGCATACAGAATGGGTATATATTTCCTTCTCATTTGGGGGCCTTGGCATGTTGCTAGATGTCAACCTTGGTCATTGAAATCGAACGACCATCTGATCGGAGGATAATTTATGTTCGATTAAATTATCACGATTCATTTCATGTCCAACTTGAGGGGAACCCAAAAGGTCACACACAACAAAGTCGAAATCAATGGTTAACAGTGCACAGTACAAATTTAACAGCATATATGATTGTTGTAGGAATTGTTCATAAATGGTTCAATGTGTTTAATTATTACAGATCATTTATGAGGTTCCAAAGTGGCTTAGGGATTGGTGAATGACGATAGGGGCACTTTGGAATTGGAAAAAATGAATAAAAAAATGTGAATAGTAATTTTATTTATTTTTATATTTTTTATTTGTTTTGAATTCCAATTCGGCCCAAACTCTTATTAGGGTTTTATAATCTCATTAAACCACTAAATTAAGATCCAATGGCTAAGATTTAATTAGCATTTATCCCACATCGGATTCTTAATTAATTTTGTTGTCTTTGGAGCACCTATATAAACCCAAAGAATTCTTTACAAATTTTTACACCAAAACCTTTCATATCTTGGGTTTATATAAGTGAGCAACTCTAAAGTTTAAGAGTAAGCCACTGATTTTGAGGATCCTTAAGTCTAATTGACTAGAGGAACCTCAAGTTAAAAGTTTTGAGGTATTTGCCTAGGCTAGCACCAAGGGCAAAATACCCGTGCACTCAAGGCGTAGTCTTGCCGTTGAGTTTTGGCTTTGGTGTGTGCATCTTTGGAGGCCACACACTTGGGTGGCTCTTTGGAACGTGGAAGAGCTTGCTGAGTTCGAGAAAAGCTTGTAGATTGGAGGGAGGACTGGAGGAGTCTTCGGTTCAAGTAAGTCTTTTTCTTTCTTTATTTTAATTAGAGTTCTTATGATAGTTAGCATGTTTAGGTTTATGTTCTTTGCATGTTTTATGAGTTTTTATGCTTAGAATATATAGTAACATGCCTAGGCTTGTAGAATAATAAAAACAAATGGGTCTTGGGCAAAGGGATAACGGACATAATAATTTTTTTAATTTTCCGCTGCGCACTCGCGGCCGCTTCCCAACAGTTACTATTCAGAAACACACGTTCTTTTTTTTTCTCCAAGGCTTCATTGCTGTGAGTTCCTCTCCCATGGAGTTTTTGTTGCAAAAAATTTTGTAAGCTAACAATTCAAAGAGCAAATAAGGTGATAGGGAAACCAATTCCTTAGTTTGGAACACAAAGAAAAAAGCTTGGGAGCTCTTCACAAACATCAAGATTGTTGAAATCAACATCAAACCAATCAAAGTAAGTTATTTCCGCAATCTTATTGTTGATTATTCACACAATATCATCTTGAGATCCTTGGTATGTTATAGGGAACATAACAGTTTTAGCGTTCAAACTTCAGACGCGTGTGTTAATGTAGTTTTTCTCGGCACGTGCTGCCGTGAGGGCTCTCGGACCTTCGTTCGATCGCCGAAGGAAAATATCACTGTGGCTTATTGAGGAACAAGCTGATGGTATGCAAAAATAAAATATAGAACAGATCTCTGCAGTGCAAATAATCTATCATCCGAGGCCTCCAATGTAGTAAATTGGTTGTTGTCAGCTGATCATCGCCACCAGAAGTGAACTTCCATTTCCATTTTAAGTTTAAAGTTCAAAATGAAAATAGGATAAAAATCGGGGCCATTCACAAATTGAAGGTCATCATTGCATCCGAAACGGTCGAAAATGGTGGATTTGATACTTCGTTAGTCCAAATCCGACACAAGAGATGATTTGTAAATTTCTAAAATTTCTGGGATTAAAATGAAAATTTCAGAGACTTTAGGGAGACTCAATGAAATTTACCAAGTATTGCTGACGTGACAGACACGTGGCTGCTACCGTGGCAGAAATGGGACTGCTTGCGACGTGGTTGACACGTGGCGCTAACGTGTCTGACTGTGCGTTGACGTAGCACTGACTGTGCACTGATGTTCGCTGATGTGGTTCTGACTATGCAGGACTGTGCGCTGACGGTGCTGACATTTAAGGGTGGTAAAAAAAGCCCGGGCTTAAAAATATATATATATATTCATAAAATTAATTTATATAATAAATTATATATATATATATAATATATATAAATTTTTATATTAAAAAAATCGGCTCGGGGTAAAGCTCGGCCCGACCGGTAATAGCCGGGTCGGGCTTTTCCAGGGCCCAGGCCTAAATTCAAATGGTAAGTGTAGGCATTGTATTTTCGCATGTGAAACCCGATGATGAGTCTCATTTGGAGGCACTACCTTTTGAGTCACGAAAGCCGCGGGAAACGGATATCGGAAGGGGAAATTCAGAATAAACAAGCTCACTGTCTTGGTTAGTGCTGCGTTCGCTACTTCGTTCGAACGGAAAGCAGATTGCGGGCGTTCGTGTCGCGTTCGAGGGAGCGTTCGAACGGTGTCGGTAATTCTGGTTTTGCTGCTAGCCTCACACCCAGCCCATTTAGCTCCCCAAAGCCCATAAAACACATCCCAAATTAAATAAATAAATATTAATTTAAACATTAAACATTAAATAAAATATTTAAACCATTTACCAATTAAATAAAATATTTACCTAAATTAAACAAATCACATACTAAATCAAAATATAATTATGCCTAATTAAAATCAATCCTAACCAATTAAAGCCAATCATATATTTGACTTCCTAATCTAATAAGATACTTACCAATATAAAATATTTGTATTCCTAAACCAACACAAATTAAATATTACAACTTCCTAAATTAAAATATTTTGTCCCCCCTCAATCTTGTGTATACCTTTCTCATCTCTCCTAACTTGGAAAGAGGATCTCTTCCTTGTGAGACAAGGTGAAGCCCTAACCATCTTCTATATAAACAACCCCCAACCAAGGCCATTGTCTCTTTCACACAACCTAATCACGCCCAAGGCATAGAATTCACACCCAAACTATCTCGAAATCTCTCTAGACTCTCTCTACACACCCAAGACTAAACAAAAGAAAAACACACTTGACATATACACAAAAAGAGAACAAAAGAGCCCCAACCATCTCCTCCATAGCCGAAAACCACCTCCGTAAACCCCCCACACATCACCGAAACAGCCACCTATACAACAACCCTCCACCACCGAAAATTACAACAAAAAACCACTGTATTACACGCCCAAACAGCAGCAAAATCACCTTAACAGCAGCCCAAATCCTTAAAAAACAGTAACATAAAAACTGCATAGATAATCTTAAAAATAATCACACATAATTGCACTAAGAACCCACACAAACTTGGAATAGTTCATTGAAAACGTTAAAACAGGTGGTCCGTGCAGTGAGCAGCAAGACAGAGACCGAATAGGAGCAGAACGGAGTTCGAACCGTAAGCAAAACAGCAAAGCAGTGAGCTAGGACGTTGAACCAGTGGACCAGAAAAGTTGCAGAGCTTTACCCCATTCTGATCTTCGTGGAACGCGAGTCCGAGAGACGGCTTAAAAGGTTAGACCTGAGGGTATCTTTCACACTTATTCTCATTTTATTTTCTGGTCATTTATTTTGATTATATTTTCTGTATTTGTGGCATTCGTTGTGTGTATGATGTATGTTGTGGGTATTGGATGAATGAGAGATGTGTCAACTCTCGCGGTATATCGGATGGAAACCCGGACATAAATTTCATAGCCGATTCCGAATGGACGGTAATATGATCTGTACTCGGGCCACAACTCCACGTACCGCTTGGGTAAACGGCACCATCTTTCTTTTGTTGTGTTGCTTTTGTTTATTTAATTTTCTTACTTGAATTCAATATGTTGTTTAGTTATGCATGATTCAACTAAGCGCATGGGCTTAGTGAGTTAGTCCAAAGGTCCTCCATTTGGGAGATAAAGAGCCGAAGAGGCCACCTTTGTGACACTACTTCGCCGCGCCGGTTGATGTGTGTTCGGTTGGATGCGAGATACGTTCAATCGGGCATACTTAGTTTGATATTATTGAGTTTATCTTTCATGTATGGTTCAATCAAGCGCATGGGCTTAGTAAGTGGAATGAAAGATCCCTTATGGGGATGGGTTAAAACTCGTTACCACGATGCTTTGCCGCGCCGGTTGATGTGTGTTCGGATTGGATGTAAGATGTGTTCAATCGGGCATACTTGGTTGATATGATTGGTTCTATTTTTGTATGTGTGATGTGACGCGCATGGGCTTAGTATGTTGGTCTAAAGGTCCCCTCTTTGAGAGATCAAGAGCCCCAAAAGGCCACCTTTACGGCAGTACTTCGCCGCGCCCCCTTCATTTTGTTGTCTACATATTGCGTCCCATTTCATGCATCAGGTCTGTTCCCGTTCGAACGCGTTTACGAACGCAACTCGAACGCGCATGCGTTTTTGCCTTATCATGCATCAGGTCTCATTTCCGTTCGAACGCGTTTACGAACGCCATACGAACGTGAGCATTCTGTCTCATTTCCGTTCGAACGCGTTTACGAACGCCATACGAACGTGAGCATTCTGTTTCATTTCCGTTCGAACGCGTTATCAAACGCCATACGAACGCGAGCATTCTGTTTCATTTCCGTTCGAACGCGTTTACGAACGCTACACGAACGCGCACACACTGAACTGAGTCCTCTTCATTAGATTTCATGCATAGTTTTCCTAGTAGCTATCTCCACATGTATAAATGCAAATATGTTAATGTATTACAATTCATATGCTTGTGTCATGATAACATTTGGGTATTATTTCTTGCGGTATATCGGATGGAAACCCAGACGTAAATTCCGTAGCCGATTCCGAATGGACGGTAGTGCGGTATGTACTTGGGCTACAATTCCACGTACCGCTTGGAAAAATGCCCATATGTGTGCTTGTATGGTTAATATGTGTGCTTGTATGGTTAATATGTGTGCTTGTGCTTTCCTGAATGTGATATGCAAATAAAGTTGTATGTTCGTTGCTATCTTGATATATGTTAAGCATGCGATTTTAAATGTGAGATATATGTGAAATGCGTACATAAGTTTTATTTTGCATATGATAATTTAGAAGCATGATACTCTTGGAAATAAATGTTACTTAAGCTTGATTAAATTATTACATAAATCATTTCATTACAAGTGACATGAGTAAGGGACCATTCCGAACCCAACAGTTTGAGGTCTTCCCTTGCGAGGGGTGAGTGCGGCCTTAAATCTTTGTCCCGGTTCACACCGGGTGGCGACTCCATGTTATCTAGTCCTTCCCAACTAGGCCGCGAGCCTAGGAACGGCGTCGCCCAGGTTCTGTTGTCCACAGTAAGCCTGGCCCGAGTCGGCCCATTGCCACCCTTAGCTAACATGGCGGACACGTTAGCGTCTTCAACCTTCATACGCGCGTGCGACGCGTGGAAGTCTTTGCTCGACACGTGCGGGCTCCCTGGACCTTCGTTCGATCGCCGAAAAAATACCATTGTGCTCGTCTTGACGTGAAAAAACTGATGGTTTGCTCAAAATGATTTTTGACAACTTTCCGAAACCCGAATTTTTCGAACCAAGTTCCGTTATTCGATTTTACGACCCCCAATGTATAACCAAAGCTCCTGATACCACTTGATGTGATTCTCTGATCACTGAAGAGTGTTTATGAGGAAAAAGCGGTTATATTACTACAAGAATAGAATTACAAATGTTTGAACTTAATTTACAAAAAACCTCACTCTTTCTATACTCTCAAATCTTTCTTACTCGAAGCTTTAATTTTTGGGAGGATTTGAGCTCTCAAATGAATTATTTATTTATAGCCAAAATAATGACTATAATATAAACAAAATTAATATAATAGTTGATGGTTACACCAAAATATATGTAAGTAAAGTAAGATAATAATAAGAAAATATAACAAATAAATATCATTAAATGATAATACAAATTCAATTTAATTTTGACTAATAATTAAATTTTGATATAATATCAATTAATTATATGGCCCATCTCAAATAACATGATCGTGGTTTTATAACTCACGTTCCTACAAATTTAGGCATAATCCGGCCCATGTATGGGCTGTGCTGTACTCGTGTATCCTGATGAAATATGTCATATCATATTATATTATACGAATGCGAGCTGTGCCTGTGTCATGGTCCGTACTGCCCAGGCCGGTGGACATCCATAGTTATGGAGTCGACTGTTGCTGGTAGACAAGCTTGAATGTTAACACTTGGGTTGATAATTGGATCCAATATTCTCGAGTATGAGGAAATGTATGGTTAGATTCACGATCTTGAATTTGATTCCTCATGAAGATAAATTCAGTGACTTACGTCAGAGCCGTGGGATGTTACATCAGCTCTCTCAAAATTTTATTAATTATAGAACTGGTTTTTTCATTGTACCAATTTTTTTCTAAAAAAAAAAAGTAACCAAAAAGGAAAAAGAACCTAAGAAAAAAAAAATCGAGTTTAAAAAATCAGCAAGATGTATTTCCAGGAAATTTCAGCACAGCACAAAGCATCAATTATTGTTAGGATACAGACAGAGGATGATTGTAGTCCATTAGTTTTGCAACTTAAAGATCATAAAAGAGTACATGACCCATTAGCTTTTGCGGATCACTGATGATCAAAATCGATGGCGTGTGATTGTCGGGGTCCCACTGCATTAAATATATGAAGATATAAGATACACGCAATGCAATTTCAGAAAGAATCAGAATGAAGCACCATTAATTCATTGATGAGTTCATGAAGGATGTCCTCGGTCGACTGAACCAGAAGAGGGTTCAGGAGTTACTTTCACTCGACATGTCGTATGGACTGAGGGAAGTCCATGTCTAAATTTGATTCGACATAAGTCTATGGGGGATGTCCCCGGTCGACTGAACCAGATGAAGGTTCAAGAGTTGTTTCACACGACATTGTCGTATGGACTGTAGGAAGTCTATGTCTTCATTTGACTCGACATGAGTCCATGGGGGATGTCCCCGGTCGACTGAACTAGATGAAGGTTCATGAGTTATTTCACACGACATTGTCGTATGGACTGTAGGAAGTCTAAGTCTTCATTTGACTCGACATAAGTCCATGGGGGATTTCCCTGGTCGACTGAACCAGATGAAGGATCAAGAGTTGTTTCACACGAAATTGTCGTATGGACTGTAGGAAGTCTATGTCTTCATTTGACTCGACATGAGTCCATGGGGGATGTCCCCGGTCGACTGAACCAGATGAAGGTTCAGAAGTTGTTTCACACGACATTGTCGTATGGTCTGTAGGAAGTCTATGTCTTCATTTGACTCGACATGAGTCCATGGGGGATGTCCCTGGTCGACTGAACCAGATGAAGGTTCAGGAGTTGTTTCACATGACATTTTCGTATGGACTATAGGAAGTCTATGTCTTCATTTGACTCGACATGAGTCCATGGGGGATGTCCCCGGTCGACTGAACCAGATGAAGGTTCAGGAGTTGTTTCACACGACATTGTCGTATGGACTGTAGGAAGTCTATGTCTTCATTTTACTCGACATGAGTCCATGGGGGATGTCCCCTGTCGACTGAACCAGATGAAGGTTAGGATAATCCTCATACTACGGGTCAAATGACCAGATGACTCTTCAATGTCGTTTGGACCAGATGAAGGTCTATGAAAGTCTTCACTCTACAGACCTGACGATGGTCCAAAAGTATTTCCTTATCATACTACTAGACCGGATGAAGGTCTATGAAGGTTATCACCCATTCTCCTGATGAGGGACCATGAGACTACGGTCGTATGGACCTGTCGAATGGACTTGATAATGGTCCAAGAAGGTCATCACTTCTCACTCTACTAGACCTGAAGAATGTCAATGAGGGTTCTCATTCCTCATTCTACAAGACCTGACAAAGGTCAATAAATGTATAATTCCTCATTCTATAAGACCTGACTAAGGTCAATGAGGGTATAATTCCTCATTCTACATGATTTGTAGTCTGAGACCATGTCGTCTGAAGACCATGAGACTACAGTCGAATGAACCCGATGAAGGTCCATGAGGGTCATCATCCTACTAGATTGGATGAAGGTCGGTCGACTGGGCCTGATTGAGGTCCAAGGGATTCTTCATACTACCTAATCTGATGAAGGTCGGTCGAGTGGACCTGATGGAGGTCCAAATGATTTTTCATACTACCTAACCTGATGAAGGTCGGTCGAGTGGACCTGATGGAGGTCCAAAGGATTTTTCATACTACCTAACCTGATGAAGGTCGGTCGAGTGGACCTGATGTAGGTCCAAATGATTTTTCATATTACCTAACCTGATGAAGGTAGGTCGAGTGGACCTGATGGAGGTCCAAATGATTTTTCATACTACCTAACCTGATGAAGGTCGGTCGAGTGGACCTGATGGAGGTCCAAAGGATTTTTCATACTACTATGCATGATAAAAGATTCCATATATAGTCTGGAGTTTGTGGTATTAAATCAATGTCGTATGGATATGATGACTAACCTTTCATGTCTTCTGAGGAATGTGATATCCATGTCTTGTCGAAAGGGATCTTAAATAAGTGTAAGCCTCATACGTGTCATGTCGAGTGAGACATTTACCTCATGCTGAGTGTAGTGTCCAGTGGGACATTCACCTTATGATGAATCTTCATTTGAAGTATCCTCCTTGAGTCGAGACTACATCTTTGTATTGTCGAGTGTGATAGCATCCTCATGATGTGTATCCATGTAATGTTGATTGGAACTTTAGGCAACTCACCCTACTTATCTTTCGTGTCGAATGAAACTTCAGCCAATAACTGATCCTTCCTCCATGTCGTGTCGACTGGAACCTTAGCCCCTAACTAAGATATGTTCATTGTCGTGTCGAGTGGTGCTTCAGCCCCTGGCTAAGAGTTCTTCCTTGTCGTGTGGAGTGGTACCTCAGCTCCTAGCCAAGACTTTTTCCTTGTCGTGTCGAGTGGACCATCTGTCAGATACTAAGCTTTCTTCCATCTGGTAATGTCGATTGGGATGTCCATGCCAAGTATTCATTTGTGTATTGTCGTATGGGACATCCTTCTCATGGCAAGTCTTTATACATGTAGAGTGGGGCTGCTGGATATTCCAATGCAAGACACATTGCTTCGTCGTATGGGGTGAATAGTAGGAAAATTGGTTAAATTGGAAGGATGCGCCTGGTTCTTTCATAGTCGAATGAGGAGATGAAAATCCTTCCATGTAGTTTGGAGGAGATGGCAATCCTTCATCGTCTGACAGATATGATAATTTTTTTCACGTAGTATGGAGGAGATGACAATCCTAGAGTTTACTTTTTGGCCGATTGGGTATGTTGGAGGATTTTGAGGGTATTCTCATGTCGATTGGGAGAAGCATGTCGATTGGGCCAGGTGTTGGTAAATATAGGTCGATTGGAGCAAATGAGTTTCTCCCTAAGTTGGAGTTTTGTGCATGATAATTTTCTTTCTAAAGTAACCAATGAATACTTATTTGGGAAGCTATGATGTCCCCAAGGCGACAATGGGTGGTCATTTAACCCCTTTTTTTATTGACTAATTACATCAAGTATCACTTTATTAAAGTACATTGCTAGCATATCAGTTGTAGGGTCGCTTGGGCGGATTTGAGGTTCTCTCATTGTGATGGCTGATGTAATTATCTCTTTTCTTGTTTCTTTTATCCTCCTCCCATCTAATCTCAATTTGAGCCTGGGCCATGGCATGATCCATAGTGTAGCATCGAAATTTAGTGAGCTTTTTATAGAGTCCACTTTCTGAAAGTAATCCATTTCTGAATGCTTTCACTGCAGTAGGCTGATAGAGATATGAGATTGTTATCCTTTCTTTATTGAAGCGAGTCACGTAGCTTCGCAAGGACTCCCCTCTCCGTTGTTGGATTGCATTAAGGTCATTGGTGGTCTTCTCAAGCTTGCAAGAACTTGCAAAATGCTCCACAAATTTATCAGCTAGTTCCTAATATGACCCAATAGTCCTGTAAGATAGATTGAGGAACCAAGTGAGGGCTGGGCTCGCCAATGTTTCTCCGCATCCTCTACACATTCCAGCTACCCATTGATGATGAGCCAGATCAGTCGACATCATCTTGTATTTGTAATGGATCACATGATCGTTCGGGTCTGTGGATCCATCATACAGCTTCATATCTGGAGGACTGAACTTCCTTGTTAGTTCGGTGGAAGTGATGGTGTCCAAAAATGGGGTATCTGAGATCGTGCCGGCTCGGCTTTTTCTCACTGGTAGTCTGACACCAGGTAGGCTGGAGAGAATTGCATCTTTGAACTCCTGCATTTCCTTGCGCATGGTGGAGGCAACTTGCCGTGCTTGGTCGGTTGAGGAAATATATTGACTTCTTTCTTGATTTGGTGGATGGTTGTCTGATGGCAGATTGTCACTTGTCACATTGTTGAATGCCCCCAAGAGATTGGTGGGGATTGTGGGATTGCCGGGAAGATCTGTAGTATCAGGTTGTCGGGAGGTTGAAGAGATTTGCTCCAGTTGCTTCTGGAGGGTTATATTGGAGATTCGCATGACTGAATTTTCCTCCTCTAAGACTCGTAATCGTTCTTGTAGAATGGCCAATTGAGAGGCCATAAGATCTAATGTCCGATCGCTGCTAGAAGCAATGTACAGCTGTGTTGAAGGGATCGTATACTGAGAGATCTTCGTCTGCTATGAAACGCTAAGGCCCCATGGTGGGCCCCAAATTGTGGATGCTGGTTTTCGCCCGAGGTCCACAATCGAGAATTTGTAGGTTGAGGGCACTAGCGATCCTGCAAAACAAAGGTAGAGTGAGCGGGAGTAGACTACCCACCGGTGTGGTGGGTGCCGGGGGCACTTCGACGCTCAAGTCAGTGATGAAAGTGATCTATTAATACCGTTGAAGGAGGAGCAAGGTTAGAGATTACCTTGATTCCTGTGAGCTACCGTGTGGGCTGTAGGTAGGAGGTCTATAGAGAGAATATTGCTTGATCTATGGGTAGAAGAGCTTACATGCCCCTTCTCTTCTGGACTTTGGTTCTTCTTATAGGCGATTCGAGGTGGGACTCATGAATGCCTTAATTATTTATACGTTTTGGGTGATTGTAACAGTCGAGTCGTGAAGAGGCAGTTATGGGCAGTCATGAAGGGTAGTTATGGGTCTGGACGTTTCATGGGTTGGTATTTAAAGGGGTTCATGTATCGGTCTTTCGGTATGATGTTTCTCCGAGCCTGGGCCTGCACAATGTCTTTGGGTTCGGTTAAGGGGTTTCGGGGGTGCATTTAGCAGTGGGCCTGAGGCGAAAGGTCGAAATTAACCTTGGACCAAATTTGGCCTGTACAGTGATTTAAGCTAAGAACAAAGTTGTCAATAGGAATGGTCCACGCATATGCAATGTTCCAAACGTGCGGTATATGGACATGTCCATGTGCTCGCCACGTCCTAATTATGTGAGATCACATGCACATTGTGAAATCTAATTAAGAGAATACTAAATATGAGATTATCTTAAGGTTTTTGTATTAAAGGGTATAGCAAATATACACATAAATTACCGAAAACACTCTCAAAATTACATTTAGAGAATGGCTATTCAAATGATTTTTTTTTTTTTAGAATCGTTGAAAATTTCGTCGCTAAATCATCCCTTTCGGGTTTAAGCGGAGTAGGTAAAACCATCGTATGTCCTAGTTTCTTATAAGAAACCCACTCACTAAATTCGAACACATGACTTCAATATGAAATCATGAACCTTACACCACCAAAGTAATTTAAGATAATTGACTCTTCAATGATTTTGCCCACAAAAGCACATGTCCCATAAAAATCCATTCTCTCTGTTGATGGTGTTTTTTAGGCAATATGATATTTAAGCAGCACGGCAGGGGTAAAAGGGTAAATTTCCCTCATTGGTCAAAATCATTAAAAATTACCATCATGACCGACCACATAAGTGAGGGTCGAGCACTTAATGGTAGGTGACCGACCACTTCGATTCGGATGACCGGGCATTATCAGATCGGCGGAAGCATTCTCAGTTCAAAGGACCATCATAACCGACCTCATGAAGACCGACCAGATAGCGAGATATGCTCCAGAAGATGACACCCTATTCTTGCGGATAAGATGACAAGTTATCCTATTTTCATGGGGAAAACTGGTGAGACAGAGTCCTAGTAGGATAAAGAAAGTAAATGTAGTTTTGTTTAGGAATCCTTATGGGAAAAGGGAATAGTTTTGACTATGAATCCTTATGGGAAAAGGGAATAGTTTTGAATAGGAATCCTTATGGGAAAAGGGAATAGTTTCAACTAGGAAATTCTTATAGGAGAAGGAATATGATTTCTACACTATTATAAATAGAAGGGTAGAGTGTGCATAAAGGGAGGGACAAGTTGAGGAACAAAAGAAGGGGAGAGTATTAAGAATCATCATCAGAATCATTACCATCAGACTTGTAAAAAACAAGAAGCAGAGCTGAGAAGCGTGTTTGAGTAATAAAAGTATCATCCTTTTTGTGCCCGTGGACGTAGGTCGGACCAAGATCCGCCGAACCACGTTAAATCTCCTTGTCGATTGGCGTATTATTTGTCTTTTGCTAAGTTTGCTTTTGGTCCCCCATAACCAAACAAATTCACTATTGATGGAGGATTGTCTCGGGAGTAATATTCTCATATTGCCCTGAGACCAAAATCAGCCGTCAACACTCTCTGTTCTGCATTTCCGCGTAAACAAAATAATTCAAGAAGAAAATTGAATATTATATTTCACTAATTCAACAACGAAGCAAACACAGGAATTACTAATAGTCTAAATACAACATCTGAATTTAATCACATGTTTATTTTCTTAAATAATATATATCTAATCTTAATCGTCGTCGTCGTCATCATCGTCAGAAATCCTTCATCAACTTCCTGACCTGTTCAAGCGTAACAAACAGAACAACTTATTGTCTTAATAATAATGGATATGATTTTGATAATAATGATTGGTGGATGTGGTTGTTGCACCACCTTCCCAACAATTGGTGACTGCATTAGATAGCAGCTGGATTCTTGCGTGGCGTAAGTTGTTAAATTTGAATTTTAAAAAGTGATATAAATCTCAGTCAAAGTTTGCGTTGCAAACGGATAAAAATAATTTCCTCAGACTAACAAAGTGGTCCGTAAACAATTCTTTAAGATGAGAGAGTTAAACCAATAGCTTCGTTTAATTTTATGCTTTATTCATTATTTTTTTTAAAAAAAATTAAATAGAAATAGTATGTAAATAATAACTATGAGATAATACAACACCGAGGACCAAGGAACCGACCCATGCAATAATACGTAAATAATTCGGTGCATTTTGGCTTTAACTCTTCCAATACTGCAATATACAATTTTCTAAAACTAAATATTAATTGATCAATACATTCTTTATCGATTTCCATTTACTCAGAGTTCGGATTGCAAATAGATAAAAGTAATTCCTTAATACCAATAAAATGGAAACTAGGCCGAGAGTTCAACCACAAAAACTTTGATTACTTACTTTATTCATTAAATTTAAACAAAAATAATATGTAGATAATTGCTATGATATTACTTTTATTTAATCTAATATTTAATTCGAATTAAATTAAATAATATAAATCCCAACCCTAAAGGCTTCTAATAATAAAACTCTTATTTAATCTAATACCTAAATTTAATTAAATAATATAAAAATTTCTCCATATTTTGATCCAGGTGCCAATGGACTGACCCTAAAATCTTCCACTTCAAAGGAAACTGTCAAGCTCATGAGCATTTCATTTTCACAAACGACCCACACCTTTAGCGGTAACTGAAACAACTATTCTTAACCCCCACTAGTTGTGTAAAGGCTTTGGTCATCTCTCAGGTTATTTTTCTTGGAGTTATGTCATCTTTAGTATAAATCTTAAAAATTAATTGATATATAGATTATAAAGCAAATAAAAAAACAATTCTCTTTATATATATATACCAACATCAACTACACATCTTTCTCCAAAACCTTAAAATCATCAAAAACATATAATTAATGGCAGCAATTAGTTTCAAGAATTGTTGCATCGTCAAGCCAGCAGAGCCAACCTACAATGGCAACTTATCTTTATCAGAATGGGATCAAATTGGCACCATTAGTCACGTACCCACAATTTATTTCTACCAACAGCCTTCAGAAAATTACTGGCTCAATCCCTCTGACAAAATTTTCAACACCCTAAAAGATTCCCTCAGCTTTGCCCTTGTTCATTTTTACCCTCTAGCCGGCCGGCTCCGCTGGATAGGCCGTGGCCGCCTCGAGCTCGAGTGCAATGCCGCCGGTGTCCAGCTCGTGGAGGCGGAGTCTAGGGCTAAACTTAAAGATTTCGGTGACTTTTCACCTCGTCCGGAGTATCAATATCTTGTTCCGGCCGTTGATTATACTCTCCCTATTCAAGAACTTCCTTTGGTTCTTGTGCAATTAACAAGATTTCAATGCGGAGGAATTAGCCTAGGCTTTACTGTTTCCCATGCAGTTGTTGATGGGCCTAGTGCACTTCATTTTACCTCTGAGTGGGCCAGGATCGCCCGCGGTGAGCCGTTGGGTGTCCCTCCGATTCTTGACCGGAAAATTTTCCGAGCCGGAGATCCTCCGTTGTCATGTCCTTTGTTTGATCATGCTGAATTTGATCACCCTCCGCTCCTGATTGGGCAAACGGATAATATAGAGGAGCGTCAAAAGAAGACCACTATGTGTATGTTAAAGATAAGCAAAACCCAAGTAGAGAAACTTAAAAGGATGGCTAATAATGAAGGTACCGGACGTCCATTTAGCCGGTATGAGACGGTGACGGGACATTTGTGGCGTTGTGCATGCAAAGCACGTGGGAATAAACCAGAGCAACCAACTGCATTAGGTGTTTGTGTTGATTCACGTAGCCGCATGCAGCCACCTTTGCCATTAGGGTACTTTGGCAATGCAACTCTTGATGTTATAGCCGTTAGCCGGTCAGGGGATCTGGTGTCGAAGCCATTGGGATACGCGTCGAGCAAAATAAGGGAGGCGATCGTGACGGTGACAGATGAGTATGTGAGATCTGGGATTGAGTATTTGAAGAATCAACAAGACTTGACTAAGTTTCAAGACTTGCATGCATTAGGGGGAGATGAAGGGATATTTTATGGAAACCCTAACCTTGGGGTGGTGAGTTGGTTGACTTTGCCAATTTATGAGCTTGATTTTGGATGGGGGAAAGAGATTTTTATGGGACCTGGGGCTCATGATTTTGATGGGGATTCATTGCTTTTGCCAAATCCAAATGAAGAAGGAGGGTTGCTTATTGCCTTGTGTTTGCAAGTTTGTCATATGGAAGCTTTAAAGAAACACTTTTATGAAGATATCATGTAGACTATAGTCATGGTATCATCTTAATTATCATCCAAGGAAAAGGAGTTTGCATGTATGGAATAAGAATTACTGAAATGAAGTAACAAATTATAAATAGATAATTATTGAAAAATACATTCCACCATGAATTATTACTATTAAGTGCAAATTTATAATTAGTTGTATAAGTATGGAAATCAGCTTTACTTTTCCTTCACATTATTGGACATCCTCTGTGCATTGCTCAGACTCGTTTCCAAGCTGAATCCATTTCCAGGAATGAAGCTTCTTGATGTGGCCGGTGGAACAAATCAGTTTAACTAATACTATTACTATTTGTTGTAGAGTTAGGGAGACTATTTAGAACTAACTATATATAGGGCAAGGGAAGGGAAGTGTTAGAGTTGAAGGAGAAATTGAAAAATTATAGAACAGGATATATAATATGTGCGTGTTCAAGGGAGACCTATGGTGCATCAGCTATGAGTCCGAGGATTGCTTTTTGGAGGGTCTCATTATAGTAACTTTTTGACCTCTGATGTGATCATCTATTATGGTCATTAATTCTTCTATAAGATTTTCCTTCTTTTCTTTCTGGTGCAAATGTTGAATTTTGAAATTATCTATCTCCACCTTATCCCAAACAAAAATGGAATTTATTGATGTGTAGTGATTTGCTTCTCTCTCTCTCTCGGTTTGTAAGTGGTTTTCTATTGAGGTCTTCAATTTAAAGGATTTAATTTTGCAGGGGATGTTCTTTTAGATGATTTACAGGTGGAAACTCGGATATATGTTTGTGACATCAACAAAAACATGCTAAATGTTGGTAAAAAGTAGGGGTGGAAATTTGGGTCAGGATTCATTTATTCGTTTGATTCGATTCGCTTTAAAACGAATACAAGTTTGAAAAAATGGATTCGTTTAATAAATTGGTCAATTCGATTCAATTCATTTATTAAACGAATCGAATACATACGAATTTAAGCTCATTGATTCGTTTATTCGTTTAGGATTCGTTTTATTATTTTTATTTACTAGTTCTTGTTGATTTTCAATTAAAATTCGAGAAATTATAACTAATTATCATAGAAAAAGTAATATTTTCGATATTTGGTGAGATATTTTTAGTAAACATATTAATTATATATTCATATGTATATATTTATGAAGAATTAATGTAAATCAAGTGTGGTAAATTATTTTATTAAATAATATCATTCGTCGATTTGTTTTGCCACCCATAGTAAAAAGCGGGCTTTAGAAAGAGATAAAAGACGGATTATTACTGATTCTATTTTTTTTTCTTTTTCATCGCAGTGAAATTCAAGTACATATTTGAATTGGATAAGAAACTTTGATTTCTGTTTGGAAATGAAGGTTCTATCTTGACATATTTTTAGGTCTTGGAGAGGTCAAAATCCCTGTTGTGGGTGGAAGGTGATGCAGAAGCCTTATGCTTTGAAGATAGTACAATGGATGGTTACACAATTGCATTTGGAATTAGGATTAATGTTACTCACGTAGAGAAGGCTCTTTCTGAAGCTTACAGGTGTGCCCACAAACGTTTCTTGGCATATTTGTTGTAGTTATACGCCTTATTTGATTTAAACATTTTATCAATATGTGGAATGGGACCATTAAGTAATATTACTGAGAAATCAAAGTTTCGTCAAATCTGAACCACATTACTTCCCCTTGGAATAGAAGATGTATCAAATGATAACTGTGGATTAAAAATTGATGGTCTTTCCAATGGGATATAACTAGGATCGGAGGCTGGGGGATAAGCTTTCAGGATATGTTTAGCATTTACTACTTTCTTGCTTGAAATATCTTCTGGTTGAATCTTTTTAATCATATTGGTTTTAAATACTATACTTTTCATGCATGTTTTTATCGCTTTGTACATTAGGGTACTGAAACATGGAAGAAGATTTATTTGCCTTGAATTGATCCACGTGGATATCCCTATATTTAAGGAATTGTGAGTATGATTTACACTTTTTGCTACACAAAAATATATTACTATGTCACTCTCCTGTTAGTATTTTGGACATTGCTGAATCTTTATTTGATGGGTTGCTCGTGGAAGATTAACCTAAGGCAACTTTGCTGCTGCTGCTTCTTCTTTTTAGTTTTTTTTGGCCTACACACACCACCACACACACGTGTATATATTTCTTTCTCTTGTATACCATATAGATTTTAAGTCACTTTGTTGTTTATTTTTCTTTTAACCCCCATTAATTGCAGGTATGATTATTACTCATTTTCAGTCATTAATTCCAGCAGTAGGGGAACTGGTACTAGGTGATCGGGGTTCTTATCAGTACTTGGTTGAGACCGTCCGCCGTTT
>SKCR01055145.1:0-45768 GCA_019454045.1 Zanthoxylum bungeanum | reverse complement strand
CTTGATTCTATTATTTGTAAAGTTTACTACACAAACAATTGGCGTCGTCTGTTACGCTCAATCAAATAAGAAAGAATGACATCAAAGAATAAGGAGTTTAGAATCTCTACATCTACTGCTCACCAGGAGGAAGAAGTGTCCAACCACCTGATACCCACGATATGCATCTCAGCAATCAGGAATGAGATGAAGAAGCATATGGAGGATCAGATGCAGGCATGAGAAAGCAGTTTCAGGAACAGCTGCAAGTCATACAACAAGAGAACATGTTGCTCAAAGCTCAGATCCAGGGAGTTGGCCTCAATTATTTATGATATATGATATCGCTAGAGCAAAACAAGAAGAGAGTGATCTTTTGAGAAAAATGAAAAGAACAGAAAAGAAAAAAAATACTTTGAAAAGAAAGAGATAAACCACCTATAATCGATAAACGTGAAGTTACCCATGGGCGAGTGTTAGGACCATCATGAGGAGAAATGCTACCTTAAATGGTATGTGAGTTAAAAGATTATGAAAAAGAGAAGCATATCATATCGTGCTTTATAGGAAAATACATAGCACTTTTGAGATATCTAGGTTGGTTAAACCCATCGGATCCCATTTTTTTAGACGAAATCACTTAGTTGGCTTAATTAGGAGTCGAGATTTGACTGAAACCCCACACACACACATTGTGAGTCGGACTTAGATGATTTATTCAATAACTTGGATTTAAATTACGTTGGGTATTTTGAAGGTTCTCTGATTTCATCGGTAGACATTCTTTGAGGATAATATTATGTGTAACTACTAAGACTGTTTTATTTGTTTCTTTATTTTTTTTTTCATGTTTGTATGTGTGATTAGAAGATGTTTGTGGGTGTCGTCGCTATAAAATCTCAAGAGACTATAACCCGTCGACTAGGGCTGCCTAAGGGTTTAAAGGCTTATTACATATGCTAAATGCAATCATAATCCCTACGAAAGTGGCCTAGTTAATTTATTTACCACTTATTCATCCATTCTTAGATTATTATTTTGTTAGGTTTCGTGCCATTTAACATGTTTCGTAGTTTGTTTTGTGTTTTTATTGCGATATTTTTATATCGTACCGCAAGTGTACGGTGTCAAGTTTTAGTAGATGATAAGTATTAGTGTCGAACCTACAAGGATTGAAATCTAATTTGCACTAAGTACTATTATTATTAACCTTAACTTTATTTAGACACAAAATCTCAATTCAATTTAATTGGAAAAGTAAAAACAAAACAAATAAGAAACTAAATAAATTTTATTGCAAAATCAGAGATGAGATAAATTCTAGTGTCTGAATTCACCTAGGCTTCAACTATGTATTTGTGATGCCAATTAACTATTATTCAAATTCTACGTTGATAAGCCAAGAATCTATAGATTAATCCACTCTCTCTCCCGAACAATAGTGAAAATATTGTTAGTTACCAAATTCAATATCCCTATAAAAATCCCATGATTAACAATTTATTAAGCCTTGTAATTCTGTATTAACAGCTTTCAAGGAGTTATAGATTCTCCCGAACTCTATAAACTTCCTAGATTATATTTCCCGAATCCTATTTGAAATTCCCTCCCCCGTGCGAAAGATTTCAAACATAAAATCATCAGAATTGTGGCAAAAAAATAAGAAGCATTAAGTACAGGAAAACATAAATAAACTGAATGAAAACTGTATAAAAGTTATTTGGCAATCAATACATAGTCTCAAGCAGTAGGCTACATCATACTTTAGAATAAGAGAAATAGTTCATGGCTAAATTAAAACACAACATCAATTGAATCCAAAACATAATGATAAGTAGAAGAGTCTGAAGATGAAAATAAAGAGAATGAAACCCGAATCAAACTCCTTGTGTTTCCGGACTTCACCGTCTTGTCTCATTCATTTGTGCTTTGATCTCTTCTTTTAGATGTATTAATTTTAGTGTTTTGAATTTAGTTGATGTGTCTAATCGACCTCTTTAGGTTTTGGGCGTGATGTTATATTTATAGGAAAACTTCAGAGTCATTCCGCGCATCTGCTGCTGAAGCCCTAATCCATCTCAAATTCTGCCGCGGCGCCAAACCCTCGGGTGGTTTGTATGAGGCACGCTTGGAGCCGTAAAGCCACATGTTGGCGCCGCGGTGCCATCATTAATTCCAATATGACTCTTTTAAGCTCTTATCCGTTTTTCTCGCGTGCTTTCGTCGCATCGATAGGCACTCAAAACCCGTACAATTGTCCAAAATCCATGCTCTTAATGCTCCCTACCAATAGAACACCAAACACCTCCAAAATACATTAAATTACATGGAATCTAACAAAATAACAAATTAATGATGCATAAATTAGTGTGTATAATTCACACTTATCAAACAACCCCAAACTTAAGATTTTGCTAATCCCGAGCAAAAGACTAAATAAAAACACATAAACGAAATTAAACAACTAAAACAATAAAATTAACTAAGCCACTTTTGTAGGGACCACAATTGTATTTAGCTTATGCAACAAGCTTTTAAACCCCTAGGTGACCCTAGTGGACGAGTTATAGTCTCGTGAGGGCTTACAGAGACGACACCCACAAACGTCATGTAACCATGCACATGTAATTATGCACCAGAATAAAAATGACAATAACAATAACAATAAACAACAAGAGTCTTGGAAAATCTGGTACAAGGAGTGTTCTCAGAGAATGCCTAATGATGAAAACAAAGAAACCTTCAAAGTACATGATTCAACTTAGATCTAAAGTCCTGAATAAATTATCTAAATCAGACTCACAATGTGCATGTGTGTTAAGGTTTGGTCACAACTTGAATCCTAAGGAAGCTAACTAGGTGATTTCGTTAATAAAATTTACATCCAATGGGTCAAACCAACCCAGATATCTCAAAATTCTCTCCATATTTGCCTATTGAACTTTATATGATATGACCTTTTTTTAACTGTTTCACCCACCTACCATTTAAGGTAATATTTCTCCTTATGGTGGTCCTAATACTCGCCCATGGGTAGCTTCACGCTTATCGGTTATAGATGGTGATTTTTTTATTTGTCATATCATATAACATAAATAATTACAAATAGAGATAGATATCTAAGCAAATGGTCATTCGTCTTCAGCTAATTTCCTCAACTAATCACTTTATTATATACCTAGGATCTTACTGCTAGAAACCTAGATGTTAAGTGCTTACGAGTCTGACCTAGATCTCTTACTCAAGGCATCAGATAAAAGATTTTCAAATACTCATCATTTTCTAAGTTCTCATACTATGCAAACAACCTCATCATTAAAGCAGCATCCATTATTCCCAAACTTTTTTTTTTTTTTTTTTACATCACACAATTACATGCCAGAAATAAAAGAACTAAATCATGAAAATTGTTGGAAAATTATGACCCATAGTGTCACTATTTGTAAAAAACATTGTTGTTTTTGTACAAATTAACTATGTGACAATGGAAATTGCTATTTTATCATTTTGTAATTAGATTACTTGAATACATATAAATTATAAAAGTCCTTATGATTAGTTCCAGATTAATAAGATATGAGACAGTATCAATCCACAAAGGTTTAATCATTAAATATCCCTAGTCATAGTATTATCGAGACTGGACATCGATAATGCGGAATAGACTAGTATTGCACTTGTGCGTGTTATGGAAGCGTAACAGCATAGTTCTCATATGTTTAAGTATTAGATACTTATGCAAGTGTGATAGGAGGTTGTGTTTTCCGATGTTACGGAAACAGCTTCGCTCTGGATAGACCCCGCAAAATCCCATTGGTAGTATGACTATGTGTCTATGTGAATTCGCATCAGGGTAGGTGTATTTGGTCTTAACCTGAGACTTGCATCGCTAATACTTGCGACAATCAATACGCTTTGGTTTTGGTCGTCCGGGACTTTAACAGGTTCTGTGTACGCCTCTTCTGGGTTTATTGAGAATTGTAGTGTATTGGGTGTGATGTCAAAACGAAAGTATCACCTCAGTCATATGGAGATGATAATCACGCAGAGATACAGAACTGGTTCTCTATTATGTTGCAACTATCAGGATAATATGACAAGGTCATGATTATCCGATTATAGAGACTAGTTACTTGTGATCCGATATATACTTCGTACGGGGCAAACACTATTCCAGCCCCAAGCCTTGCATGTGACATCAGATACTGGATCGCAAGACGCAATACTACGTATACTACGCCTGACAAAGATTATGTATTCCTTAAAGAATATTTCTGGAGATTTGGGTAGGCACGGCGCTTACTAGAAGCCAACCATGTCTTGTAAATCGGTAGGAACGTGGTACCGTGTACGCACGTGTTCGGATAGTCCGACGACCGGATTTACTACCAACATATCTAGGGATCTCATGGGTCGCTTCCCGAAGATTCACCGATGACGTATGACTCGAACAGAATTAGTTTGGGATTAATTATGAGAGAGAGAAAATTAATCTATGATTAATTGCGGCGAGAATTTATCTGGGATAAAATTTAATTAATAGAGAGAGAATGATTAATTCGGAATTAATCGATAAAATAATATATTCGATATATTAAATGAAATTAGATTTCAAAGCGGAATTAAAATTGGATTTTAATTCGGGCGAATGAATTAATTTAGAATTAATTCGCGAGCGACTTTCGTAATAATTTTACGAGGCATTATTATTTAATTAAATTTGATTTAATTACGTCGCGATGGAAAATTCATTTAATCTGATTAAGCGAACCCGAGCCCGAAGTGTGTAGAGCAAGCCACTTGAATTTTGAATTCAAGTGGGCCCCACCAACTTACATCACTTGTCTATCAAGTGTCAAGTTGAGTGATGGAAGTGGTTGGAGGCATTAATTGCCAATTTTCCCTCCAAGACTTTGCTTTTGCTTTTGGTAAATGATATACCAACTTTAGGGGTTTGACTTTCATAAGTTGTATTTAGTTTTAGAAATCAAAAAAAAAAAATACCAAAACATAAAAGCTCTATATTCTCCTCCATAGTGGCCGAAACTCTCCCTCCATTGCTTTTTGATTTTTGATTCAAAAATCTTCATTGCTAGCATATCAAAGGGTCTACAAAGGTGATAGGGAAACATCCATTGAGTTTGGAATTCATTCACCAAGCTTGGAGCTCAACATACAATCAAAGAGAGGAGCTTGGAGCACTTCTAAAGGAGACAAATTTTTGTTCTCAACACATCCAAGAAACCGATCGTTGTAAGTATTTTTCCGCATTCTTACTTCGAGTATTAACATCTTTTATGCTTATTTGATCTTGGAATTGTTCTTAGAGAACCTAACAATGATATCATGAGCCAATTTAAGCATGAAATGAATTAGGGTTGATAATATTGAATTTGGGTATTTTTGCTTGGAGCATGATTTTATCAAATTGATTGTTTGAGTATGCTTACATTATGATAACTTAGAGTTATGCATGATTAATTTTATGAAAAATTGATTAAATAAATTTTCCCCAAATTTTATGGCTTGGCCGAGACTTTCAGCCTTAATATGTCATGGTGATTTTTGATTTTTTAGACCATTGGATGTGTTTAAAATGCTTGAGTATATTGATTTGTGATTTAATTGGATTGAAATCAAAATCGGATATTAAAAGCCTATATTGCCGTGAGTGAAAGAGCATGGAATGAGGTTGATTTTGCTTCAATTATGTTGGACATGAATTGAAAATGATAAAGCATGATTAATTATGTAAATTGGTATTTTGGAAATGTTAATTTAACTAATTAATTATGGTTATACACTTTAATTAAATAAATTGTGATATTTGGAATATTAGAATTTAATTAATTAGGCTTAAATTTGGAATTGGGCTAAATTTTTTATATTTGGGCCTTATGGGCTTGGTTGGGCCAAGTTGGTTTAGGACAATTGGATTGGATCCAAATTGGGCCTAAAACCATTCCATAAAGTTCATAAATAAGAAATGGGCCTTTTAAAATTTAATTGGGCCTAATGGGCCGAAATTAATTTTATGGCAAATAGGGTGAATCCTTTATTGGGCCTTGGCATTTGGGTTTGACCCATATTGTCCAAAGCCCATGCCTTATGAATTAATTAAAAGCCCATTGGACTTTAATTAAATTGACATTGGATGTTAATTGGGCCTTTGAGACCCATTAAGATTGAATTTAGAATCTAAGTCTAAAAGGCACATTAATAAAGTGTAATTATTTAATTTGGAATTAAATATGAATTAGTATTGAATAAAAATTAAATTGGATTTAAAATTATAGTTCGGTATAATTCAAGAATATGCACTTTGAGTACTTATTCTTTAACGAGTTGGACTAGCGTAAATCAAATCGTTGTTTGAACATTGAATGATCACTTAATTCAAAGATTAATTAATTGGATTAGATTGATTGAATAACATGTTTTGTGTGAATACATGGATGTATTGTATGAATAATGTATATCAGATGGATATTAGACGGGTGGGGGCAATTTTGGAAATTGTTGTAATGAATTTAGAATTTATTAAATTGGACCTGCGTGTCCAGTCTTTATCTATTGACTCTTTGTAATTCTCTTCTCACCAATTTCTCTCAATGTAATGAGGTTTCTTTATTGTATTATGTAATTGGGTAGAGGTTAAAATAGTGCTAGTCGGGGAGAGGAAATGAAGTGATTTGTTCTAGGAACAATTTGTTAAGTACCATCCGCATATCATTATTATTTTATTCGCGCCTTATTATACTTTTAGAATGCATGCTTAAGGGTGTATGATGAGACCTAATCAAAGATAATAAATTGGTTGCCAATTTACACGAAAAACCCTCAATCAAATATTAAGCGTTTTCCTTCCATTGAATGGTTCTTTCTCAAGATCCAAGATTGGCATTGGTTTGTTGGCCAAAGTCAAGATCAATGTCCATCGCGGATGTGTTTGAACCATGAAAGCTTTGTTCCATATCGCATGTCTTGGGCAAGTTGTGATTTGTTGGCCAAAGTCAATGACACTTCTTATTCATCGACATGGATTACGAAGTTCTCCAAGGTCAATGGGTCCCACTTAACTGGAATCATTATGCTTGTTGAGCCAAAGCCAAGGTTTAGTTGATTTAGAGGAAAATGTTAGGAAAATATATATTGGATATATTGGCATATATATCGTATATATGTTTCGGACTTAGAGGTCCACCTACCGGATCTAGGAATTGGATGAGATCCAATTGATCTTAGAGATCTACCTAGTTAAATATCATGCAACTTGTTGGCCAAAGTCAAGGTTGTGTGTTATTTAACGGGATCATAGCCCACTAGGAAATAGGTTTCCCGAGTACTCAACAGATGGTTAGAGGCTCGCCGAAAAATAGTGGGAGGCTAGTATTGAATTTGCAATTTTGTTCAAATACTTGCCAATACGCGCTTTCAAATTATTTCGTCATTTTATGTATTTATTAGTTGGACTAATATTTTATTATTTTCTTGTTACAATTGGAATGTACCCAAAAATCGTTAATTGAATAGTTAGACTATTGCAATTAAGATGGCTGGAAAGATCGGGGTTAGAGACATTATCATGGGCGAAAATGTCTTTAATGGTGCAGACTTTCCTGACTGGAATATGAACCTCAGGATTGTCCTGGGGGCTGAGAGAATGCTCTATACGATAGAGAGACCTTTCAGGCCTAAGCCCGGAAATGAGCAGCCGCTTGAGCTTGAGCTTTGGAAGACTCATAGCGATGACAACTCAGCTGCTCAATATGTCATGCTCGCAGCAATGACCCCTCAATTTCGTCGCCAGAACAAGAGATTGGATCCCTATACTATGATGGCAAAATTGAAGGACCTTCATCGATCTAACCTTAGATCGCAAAGGTATGAATTGTAGAAGAAGCCATTTCGCTCTCGAATGTCAGAGGGTACATCTGTCGAGCATCATGTGTCGCAGATGATTACTGACATCGAACACATGGGTCAACTAGGCATAACCTTTGAGGCTGAGACTTTTATAAATTTGATCTTGCAGTCTCTTCCTGACAGCTGGAGCGGGTTCATCATGAACTACAATATGATGAACCAAGACCATACTATTGGAGAGTTGATGGCAATGCTGCGTGAAGCAGAAAAAGAGCTATTGAAGGGAAAAAAGCGCGAGGAGCACTTTGCTTCAACATCTCAGTCTGCCAAGGCTTGGCCAAAGGCTACTGGAGGTGTAAAGAAGAAGAAGAAGAAGAAGAAGAAGAAGAAGGGCAAGGTCAAATCATCAAAGTCTTCTGGGAAGGCTAAGGATAAATCCTAAGATGTCTGCCTATAGTGTGGCAAACGGGGTCACTGGAAGCGTGACTGCCATGAGTACAAGGCGCACATGAAGGAAATCAAAGCGGGCAAGGCACTAACTTCAGGTATGTTTGTTATAGAAATAAACATGTCTACTTCTAGTTTTAAAAATTGAATTTTTGATTCTGGTTGTGGTACTCATATATGTACTGATGTGCAGGATCTGCAGATTAGCAGGAGACTGGTCTCAGGAGAGATTGACCTACGAGTTGGAAACGGGACTAGAGTCGCTGTTTTGGCTGTAGGGACTTATATATTGGAACTGCCCTCGGGGCATGTACTAAACTTATCAGACTGTTATTATGTACCTAGTTTGACTAGGAATATTATTTCTGTATCTTGTTTAGCCCAATGTAGGTATACTTTTGTATTTAGAAACACTGGGTGTTTTATGTATAAAAATGATATTGAGATATGCAGTGCTGATGTGTATAATGGTCTTTATATTTTGAATATAAATCAATCTCAAACATATAATGTAACAAACAAAAGACTTAAATTAAGTAACAAAGATGAAACTTATATGTGGCATTGTCGTCTGGGACACATTAACAAGACTCGCATATCCACACTTTCGAAGAGTGGGTACTTGGACGGATTTGATCCAAATTCATATGACGTCTGCGAATCTTGTTTATTAGGCAAAATGCCTAAAAACACCTTTTAACGGTAAAGGTGCACGTGCCACCGAACTGTTAGCCCTCGTTCATAGTGACGTATGTAGGCCCATGTCTAGCCAGGCTAGAGGTGGATATGAATACTTCGTAACCTTTACGGATGATGCATCGCGTTATGATTATGTGTATCTTATGAGACATAAGTCGGAAACCTTTGAGAAATTCAAAGAGTTTCGACACGAAGTAGAAAAACAGACCGGCAAAAGTATTAAGACATTACGGTCGGACCGTGGTGGAGAATACTTGAGCAATGAGTTTCTTGATTACTTGAAAGAGTATGGTATTCTTTCACAGTGGACTCCTCCCGGAACAACGCAATTAAACGGTGTGTCCGAATGGAGAAATCGAACTTTGTTGGACATGGTAAGGTCTATGATGAGTCACAATGAGCTACCAATTTCCTTCTGGGGATATGCATTGAACAGTGCAATACTTATTTTGAATAAGGTTCCGTCAAAGTCTGTTCAACAGACTCCGTATAAAATATGGACAGGAAAGAAACCGGGTTTCTCATTCCTGAAGATTTGGGGTTGCTGGGCATACGTTAAACGTTTGGATGGTACCAAACTTGAACCCAAATCAGATAAATGTCTATTTATAGGTTATCCTAGGGAAACCAAAGGATATTACTTCTACAACCCACAAGAGAACAAAATATTTGTTGCTCTATATGCGGTTTTCCTTGAGAATGAATTCCTAAATGCAATGGTAAGTGGGAGGAAAGTAGAACTTGATGAAAATCAGAGTGATATTATTCCTGGCACCGATTCCTTAACAGAACATGAACAGTTCATCAGGGATGAGATTGTACCATAATCTTCGAATACACAAGAACTGCGTAGGTCAGAGAGAGTCAGAAAACAACCTGAGAGGTATGGGTTTCTGATCTCACCTCATGTGGATATTAATCTTATTTGAGGACGAATCGGCTACGTATGAGGAAGTGATACAAGGTATCGACTTCGGTTTATGGAAAAATACCATGAAATCCGAAATGGATTCCATGTACACCAACCAAGTTTGGACACTGGTTGATGCACCAGAATGCGTATAGCCTATTGGTTGCAAATGGGTCTTCAAGAAGAAGACCGACATGGATGGAAACATACAAACGTACAAAGCTAGACTTGTAGTGAAAAGGGTATCGTCAACGACATGGTGTCGATAATGATGAAACTTTTTCACCAGTTGTCATGATTAAATCCATTCGGATAATGCTTGCTATTGCTGCATATTTTGATTACGAAATATGGCAGATGGACGTCAAAACCGCTTTCCTTAATGGAAACCTTTTGGAGGATGTTTATATGCAACAGCCTGATGGTTTTGTCGAACCAAGACTTGCAAACAAAGTTTTTAAGTTAAATCGATCCATTTATGGATTGAAGCAAGCATCGCGTTCTTGGAACCAACGTTTTGATGAGATCATAAAAGAATATGATTTTGTTCAAAACGAGGATGGTCCTTGTGTATATAAGAAGGTTAGTGGGAGCGCACTGACATTCATTGCCCTTTACGTTGATGATGTATTGCTTATTGGAAATGATATTCCCATGCTACAATCGGTGAAAGCTTGACTTTCATTAAAATTCTCCATGAATGATCTGGGAGAAGCAGCCTTTATTCTGGGAATAAAGATCTACCGGGATAGATCTAGAAAGCTGTTTGGTCTCTCCCAGAGCAAGTACATTGACAAAGTTTTGAAGAGATTCAACATGGAACAGTCTAAGAAGGGATTGTTGCCAGTGTCACATGGCGTCACTCTATCTAAGGACTTGTGTTCTAAAACTCAAGATGAGAGAGACAACATGAGTCAGATCCCGTTCGCTTCTACAGTCGGATCGATCATGTATGCCATGATATGTACGCGACCCGATGTCTCGTATGCTTTGAGCATGTGTAGTCGCTATCAGGCCGATCCAGGTGATGGTCACTGGATGGCAGTTAAGAACATCCTTAAGTATCTTAGACGAACTAAGGGTGCTTTTTTAATCTATGGAGATGGAGAACTTGAGGTAACTGGGTTTACTGATGGAAGTTTTCAAACCGATAAAGACGACTGTAAGTCACAAACTGGGTATATATTTTGTTTGAACAACAGAGCAGTAAGCTGGAAATCTTCCAAGCAAGAGACTGTTGCCGATTCAAAAATAGAAGCGGAATACATCGCTGTAGCTGAGGCAGCAAAAGAGGCAGTTTGGATCCGTAAATTCCTAATTGGATTAGGAGTAGTTCCGTTAGCACCTGAGCCTGTTCCATTGTATTGTGACAATAACGGGGCTATAGCGCAGGCTAAAGAACCGCGGTCTCATCAACGATCCAAGCATGTTTTTCGACGTTTCCATCTGATTCGTGAGATCACACATCGTGGCAATATGAATATCGAGAAGGTCACATCAGATGACAACATTGCAGATCCGCTGACGAAAGTTATTCATCAACAAAATTTTGAGCGACATGTACATAGTTCAGGTGTTAGATACTTGAGTGACTGGCTATAGGCCAAGTGGGAGATTGTTGGACAATTATGTCCCATAGCGTCACTATTTGTAAAAGACATTGTGGTTTTTGTACAAATTAACTATGTGACAATAGAAATTGTTATTTTATCATTTTGTAATTAGATTACTTGAATACATATAAATTATAAAAGTCCTTATGATTAGTTCCAGATTAATAAGATATGAGACAATATCAATCCACAAAGGTTTAATCATTAAATATCCCTAGTCATAGTATTATCGAGACTGGACATCGATAATGCGGAATAGACTAGTATTGCACTTGTGCGTGTTATGGAAGCGTAACAGTATGTTCTCATATGTTTAAGTATTAGATACTTATGCAAGTGTAACAGGAGGTTGTGTTTGCCGATGTTACGGAAACAGCTTCGCTCTGGATAGACCCCGCGAAATCCCATTGGTAGTATGACTATGTGTCTATGGGAATCCGTATCAGGGTAGGTGTATTTGGTCTTAACCTGAGACTTGCATCGCTAATACTTGCGACAATCAATACGCTTTGGTTTTGGTCGTCCGGGACTTTAACAGGTTCTGTGTACGCCTCTTCTGGGTTTATTGAGAATCGTAGTGTATTGGGTGTGATGTCAAGACGAAAGTATCACCTCAGTCATATGGAGATGATGATCACGCAGGATACAGAACTAGTTCTCTATTATGTTGCAACTATCGGGATAATATGACAAGGTCATGATTATCAAATTATAGAGACTAGTTGCTTGTGATCTGATATATGCTTCGTACGGGGCAGACACTATTCCAGCCCCAGGCCTTACATGTGACATCAGATATTGGATCACAATACGCAATACTACGTATACTACGCCGGACAAAGATTATATATTCCTTAAAGAATATTTCTGGAGAATTGGGTAGGCACGACGCTTTGCTAGAAGCCAACCATGTCTTGTAAATCGGTTGGAACGTGGTACCGGGTACGCACGTGTTCGGATAGTCCGACGACCGGATTTACTGCCAATATATCCAGGGATCTCATGGGTAGCTTCCTCAAGCTTCACCGATGACGTATGACTCGAACAGAATTAATCTTGGATTATTTATGAGAGAGAGAGAAAATTAATCTAGGATTAATTGCGGCGAGAATTTATCTGGGATAAAATTCAATTAATAGAGAGAGAACGATTAATTCGAAATTAATCGATAAAATAATATATTCGATATATTAAATGAAATTTGATTTCAAAGCGGAATTAAAATTGAATTTTAATTCGGGCGAACGAATTAATTTAGAATTAATTCGTGAGCGAATTTCGTAATAATTTTGTGAGGTATTATTATTTAATTAAATTTTATTTAATTACGTCGCGACGGAAAATTCGTTTAATCGGATTAAGCGAACCCAAGCCCGAAGTGTGTAGAGCAAGCCACTTGAATTTTGAATTCAAGTGGGTCCCACAAACTTACATCAATTGTCCATCAAGTGTCAAGTTGAGTGATGGAAGTGGTTAGAGGCATTAATTGCCAATTTTCCCTCCAAGACTTTGCTTTTGCTTGTGGTAAATGATATACCAACTTTAGGGGTGTGACTTTCATAAGTTGTATTTGGTTTTAGAAAAAAAAAAACCAAAAGACAAAAGCTCTCTCTTCTCCTCTATAGTGGCCGAAACTCTCCCTCAATTGCTTCTTGATTTTTGATTCAAAAATCTTCATTGCTAGCACATCAAAGGGTTTACAAAGGTGATAGGGAAACATCCATTGAGTTTGGAATTCATTCACCAAGCTTGGAGCTCAACATACAATCAAAGAGAGGAGCTTGGAGCACTTCTAAAGGAGACAAATTTTTGTTCTCAACACATCCAAGAAACCGATCGTTGTAAGTATTTTTCCGCATTCTTACTTCGAGTATTCACATCTTATATGCTTATTTGATCTTGGAATTGTTCTTAGAGAACCTAACAAAAATAACATAAATATACAACCCAACACACACATATCCAATACCACACATATAAACTAAGAACACACCCCAAACTTGAACTGAGCAGTGCCATCAATGCTCAAAATAAGAAAATTTTAAGTTCAAAGCACGTACTTGAGATAGCAATAGTCAATCCTCATTCATCAGATGCATCAGCTGAATATAGTGGAAAGATGGGTTGTGAAGGAAAACGTACTGCATTAGGTCTGAAGTTCAGTACGCTATTCTCAAACATCTCAACCAAGACAGTATTGAAGTCCATGGAATAGGCCATATAGTTGTCCACCCGCTCCTGAAAAACACGCTCCATTTGCCGATGGCGTATGGTCTCTGTCTCGAGTAAAGATAAATGTTCTCCCAAATTGAGACGAGATGTAGGAATCATTAACGGATGATGACAGGCCAAACTTGCACCTCGGGAGGAACTGACTACTCTGGACGGACCAGACTCTAGTGTGTCATCATCATCCTTGGTCTGGTAATGGACAAGAATACCCACATCGATCGGAACCTGAGCAGTCAGTAGTTATTTACCCTTGTCCTGTGGAACCCCCGCATTGTGACATAAATCGGTGATCAGAGATGGGTGAGGAAGCCCACGTGTAGTACCTCCCCGCACAACATCAAGAATAGAGTCTTGAATTAAACGTCCAACATTAATGGATTTACCCATGATAATTGCGTAAGTTAAAGTGGCACGGTCTTTAGTGACATGTGAACTGTGACTTGTTGGCATAAGTTTCGCAGAGACGAAAAAGAACCAGGCCTTATCATACTTCTCTAAGGTCATTTTGTTAAAATGAACGGTGACGCCTTGATTTATTTTTCAATTGGCACCGTCTCCACATAAGGTGGTGATTATCTCCTCATAATCAAGGTCCTCTGCTAAATATGTTGTATATTCGTCATCTTCCATGTCTGGCAACTAATAGACAGTGTTGATGGCGTGCTGGTCGAATGGTACCATTTTTCCTCGGATAAACACCTTCATGTCCTCCTGGCGCACTTTTAAATTGGCATAGAATTTGCGAACCACAGGTACAACTGCATCGGAATGGGGTCTAGTGAATTCTTCCCATCCCTGATTTTGAATAATCTGTGCTATGTCAGGACCATGCAGAATGGAGACCCGTATGCCTCGCTCACGAATAAGGTTCTTTGAAAGCAAGGCATTATAATGGTTAAAGGCCTCTTCACATACAATGAATACAACTCAAGCATGGGACTTGTGGCTGATCGTAAGCAAGATCAAGAGCTTCTCTTCACTACTATCATTTATGGGCACTGTGAGCTGTAGAAGAAGTTTCTTGGTTGTGGGTTTGGGCATCTGGACGCGCCTGTGAGGGCTTTGTAGTGTGGCAGGATTTTAGCGACGCGCCGCGACGCAAGAAGTTAGCACTGCAGTGCATTATTCTTGGGAGTCATGTGTTGTGTGGGCTGGCACCGGGACGCCATAAGTTGGCATCGTGACGTACACATTTGTTTTTGAAATTTAATTTAATTTAAAATTAAATAAGAGATAAACCGAAAAACTTATTCATTGGGTTGCCTCCCAATAAGCGCTTGATTTATTATCTTCAGCCTGACATCATGTCACTCTTACTTCGGGTCATCAAGAGGAATGTTGTCAAGTATTCTCCATTCAGTCCCGTAGTAGTGTTTCAAGCGTTGACCATTGACTTTGAAGACTCGCCCATCCTGGCATTGTACTTCAATCGCTCCATATGGGAAAACTTCCTTAATGGTAAAAAGGCTAGACCATCGCGATTTTAGTTTACCAGGAAACAGTTTGAGTCTCGAATTGAATAACAACACTTGCTGGCCAGGATGGAATTCTCGCTGGAGTATTTGTTTGTCATGCCACTGCTTTGTTCGCTCATTATAGATCTTGGCAATCTCATAAGCATCATTGCAGAATTCCGTCATTTCATTTAATTGAAGGATGCGTTGTGCACTTGCTGCTTTTAGATCGAAATTCAATTTTTGAACCACCCAAAAGGCGCGATGCTCCAATTCAACCAGCACGTGACACGCTTTTTCAAACACCAATCGGTATGGTGACATCCCGATAAGCATTTTGAACGCAGTCCGATAGTCCCATAAGGCATCATTAAGCTTCATAGCCCAATCCTTTCGGTTGGTATTTATCGTTTTCTCCAGGATCTGTTTGATCTCCCGATTGGATACTTCAACTTGGCCATTTGTTTATGGATGATAGCCCAAAGCAAGTTTATGCCTCACACCATATTTTGCAAGAAAAGCATTGAAGAGCTTGTTTTGCAAAAGTGTGTACCTTCATCACTCAAAATGGCTCTTAGGGTACCAAATCCGGTGAAGATGTTTTTTTTGTACAAACTTGATGACAACCATTGCATCATTAGTAGATGTAGCAACTGCTTCCACCCATTTGGATACATAGTCAACTGCTAATAAAATATATGTTTGGCCAAATGAATGAGGGAATGGCCCAATAAAATCAATTCCCCAGACATCTAAGAGCTCGACCTCTAAAATGTTATTTAAAGGTAATTCCTGACACCTGGAGATGTTTTCGAGCCATTGGCAGCGATCATATGTTTTAAAAAACTGATAACTATCACGAAACAGTGTAGGCCAATAGAATCCAAATTGGAGTATCTTAGCAGCAGTTCTTATGGCGCCAAAGTTTCCTCCGTAAGGGGCAGAATAACATTGACTGAGGATTTCTCGAACTTCTTCATCTGGGACACACCTTTGGATTATTTGATCTGGGCATCTCTTGAAAATTAATGGTTCATCCCAGAGGTAAAATTTTACATCATGAAGGAATTTCTTCCTTTGCTCGTAAGTACTGTACTGTGGCAATTCTCCACAAGCTAAATAATTGGCATAATCTGCGAACCAAAGGATTCTTGTAAATACCTCGAAGAGTTGCCCATCCGAGAAAACCTCTTGAATAATGCCATCAATGGGTTCTTAAGGCTTGATTCGGGATAAGTGATCAACAATCATAATCTCGCGCCCATTCTTATCTCGTATTTCAAGATCAAATTCTTGTAACAAAAGTACCCATCGTATCAAATGAGGTTTGGCATCTTTCTTTTCAAACAGGTAACGAATAGCTGCATGGTCTGTATAGACAATCACCTTCATCCCAATTAGATATGGTATAAATTTGTCAAAGGCAAACACGACCGCCAGTATTTCCTTCTCGGTGGTGGTGTAATTTTGTTGAGCATCATCCAACGTTCTGCCTGAATAGTAGATCACTCTGAAAATTTTGTCACGTTTCTGGCCAAATACTACACCAATGGCATGGTCACTGGCATCACACATCACTTCAAATGGTTCATTCCAATTTGGGGTTATCATGATCGGAGCTGAAATTAATGCTTGTTTAATCCTGTTAAAGGCTTGTAAGCATTCCTCATCCATTTCAAAGAGATAATCTTTTTCTAAAAGATTACAAAGTGGCTTAGCAATTTTAGAAAAGTTCATTATGAATCATCGATAGAACCCATCATGGCCAAGGAAACTCCTTACTCATTTAACATTTATTGGTGGCGGAAGCTTTTCAATTGCTACTATTTTGGCTCTATCAACTTCCACCCCCTTCGAGGATATCTTATGACCTAGCACGATACCTTCTTGAACCATGAAATGACACTTTTCCCAATTCAACACCAAACTCTTCTCATCACATCTCTGTAGAACTAAAGATAGGTTGTGCAAACAGTGATCGAAGGTTGAGCCGAATACAGAAAAATCATCCATGAAGATTTCTAGAATCTCTTCCACCATATCTGAGAAAATGGCCATCATACACCGCTGAAAAGTGGTTGGAGCATTACAAAATCCGAAAGGCATACTCCGGAAAGCATATATACCATAAGGGCAAGTAAATGTTGTCTTTTCTTGATCTTCTGGTGCTATGGCGATTTGATTGTATCCGAAATAGCCATCTAGGAAACAATAATACTAAAAACCGGCCAATCGGTCTAACATTTGATCTATGAATGGCAGAGGGAAATGGTCATTTCTGGTGGCCTTATTGAGTTTCATGCAATCTATGCAGACACTCCACCCAGTAACAGTTCTCGTGGAGATGATCTCATCATTGTCATTTTTGACCACTGTCATTCCTCCCTTTTTAGGTACCACTTGGACTGGTGACACCCATGAACTATCTGAAATTACATATATGATTCTTGCTTTTAGCCATTTCAGCACCTCAGCCCTTACTACTTCTTTCATGGCTGGATTCAACCTCATTTGATGTTCGATAGAGGGTTTATAGATGTCCTATATCAAAATTTTATGCATGCAGATTGAAGGACTAATCTCTTTTATGTCTGCTATTGACCATTCCAAAACAGACTTATATTTCCTTAAGATTCATAATAATTTATCTTCTTCCACGGTGGAAAGTGTTGAAGAGATGATCACAAGAAATATTGATTTCTCACCCAAAAATGCATAGCGGAGATGCTTTGGCAGTGCTTTTAACTCCAGTGTATCCTTTTTAGCCTCCATTGATGGTGGGTCATGTAGTGCTTCAACTTGAACCCTTGCTACTGTTTCCTTTGGCAGACTTTCGAGTGCTAAGGTCATCTGCTTAAGGTCCCAATTATCAACTGATGTCTCTATGTCGATGGCAGAGTTTACAAGGCACCATTCCAAAGGATCTGTTGGCTCGTTTTCAAGGTATGTCTCTTGCACACAAGTTTCTACCACATCTACTCGGTTACAAGTACTCACTTTTTCAGGATATTTGAGGGCATGATAAATGTTGAATGTCACTTCTTTCTCACCTACTCTCAATGTTAATTTTCCTTTCTGCACATCAATCAAAGCCTTCCCAGTTGCCAAGAATGGGCGTCCAATAATCAGAGGGATTTCTTGATCTTCTTCCATATCCAACACTACAAAATCTGCTGGAAATATGAACTTATCTACCTTTACTAACACATCTTCATTGACTCCTTTAGGATAAGTGATAGATCTATCCGCCAATTTCAATATGATAGTTGTTGGCTTTGCATCACCAAGGCCCAGTTTTTCTGAAAACAGAAAGAGGCATCAAATTAATGCTTGTTCCTAGATCACATAGGGCTTTAGTAAAGGTAGAGCCTCTGATGTTGCAAGGTATATTGAAGCTCCATGGGTCTTTAAGCTTTTGAGGCAATTTCTTTTGGATTATTGCAATGCATTCCTCTGTGAGATTCACTGTTTCAAAATCTTCTAACTTTCTTTTCTTGGACATGATCTCTTTCATGAACTTTACATAGTTGGACATTGTTCCAAAGCATCTGTGAAGGGAATGTTGATATGAATCTTTTTGAAAATATCCAAAAATTTAGCGAATTGCACATCCAACTTCTTATTTTGGAATCTCTGGGGATACGGAAAAGATGTCTTAGGAATTTGAGGTTTCACATATATTGGAGAGGGTTCACTCTGGTCTCTTATTGTTATTGTATCCTCTTGTGTCTCTACTTCCTTGTCTTGGCTGCTTTGATCATCAGAGGTATTTCTGACATGTCTTCCATTCCTTAGGGTGATAGTCTGACACTATTCCTAAAGGGTTTATCTCGGTATTTCTTGGGAATGCCCATTTCTGTGGGTGTGTAATCGAAGAGGCAAGCTAGCCAATTTGGACTTCCAATGATTTCATCGTCGCCTCTATATTTCCCATGTGGGTTTCAATGTTGTTTAGACGTGACTCATTATTTTCAAACCTCTATGTGGATTTGGCGACAAATGTGCTCATGAGGTATTCTAATGATGGTTTCGGCTCTGACATCTGGTTGTTGAAACCAGGTGGGGGTAGCAAGGCATTATTTGTGTTGGCATAAGAGAAGTTCTCATGGTGACGAAGTCCAGGATGATAATGGTTTGATGAAGGGTTACCTCTATAATTGTTGAAGTTCCTATCATTCACATAATGAACTTGCTCAAAACTCGGGTCTCCTTCCAATAACAGCATATTTGCAGCCGCCGCATATTCAATAGATGGTTGTACTCGTTGATTTGTCATGGCTGCTACATGAGTCAAGAGGGTTGAAATTTGAGTTGTTAGTGTAACTAGAGGGTCTATTTCATGTATGCCTGCCACGTTGGTCACCGTAGTGCGTTCACTTGGCCATTGGAAGTGGTTAATGGTTTACGTGTTGGATAATTATGACCCATAATATCACTATTTGTAAAAGACATGGTTTTCTTTGTACAAATTAACTATGTGACAAAAGAAATTGCTCTTTTATCATTTGTAATTGGATTACTTGGATATATAAATGATAAAAGTCCCTATGATTAGTACCAGATTAATATGATATGAGACGGGATTAATCCACGAAAAGTTTAATCATTAAATATCTCTAGTCATAGTATTATCGAGACTGGACATCGATAATGCGGAATAGGCTAGTATTACACTTGTGCGCGTTATGGAAGCTTAACGGCATAGTTCTCATAAATTTAAGTATTGGATACTTATGCAAGTGTGATAACAAGTTCTGTTAGCCGTTGGAACGGGAACAACTTCACTCTGGATAGCCCATCAGAATCCAATTGGTAGTATGACTATGTGTCTATGGGAATCCACATCAGGGTAGGTGTATTTGGCCTTAACCTGAGACTTGCATCTTTAATACTTACGAAAATCAGTATACTTTGGTTTTGGTCGTCTGGAGCTTTAACAGGTTCTGTGTACGCCTCTTCTAGGTACACTGAGAATTGTAGTGTATTTGGTGTGATGTCAAGATGGAAGTATCACTTCAGTCATATGGAGATGATGATCACGCAGGGATACAGAACTGGTACTCTTAAATGCTGCAGCTATCGAGATAGTATGATTGGGCCATGATTATCCGATTACAGAGACTAGTTGCTAGTGATCCGATATATGCTTCGTATGGGGCAGACACAATTCTAGCCCCAGGCCTAGCATGTGACATCTGATAGTGGATCGTAATACGCAATACACTGTATACTGCGCCTGATAAAGGTTATATATTCCTCGTTGAATATTTCTGGAGAATTGGGTAGGCACAGTGCTTTGCTAGAAGCCAACCATGTCTTGTAAATCGGTAAGAACGTGGTACCGGGTACGCACGTGTTCGGATAGTCCTATGACCGTATTTACTGCCAACATATCCAGGGATCTCTTAGGTCGCTTCCCAAAGATTCACCGATGACATTTGACTCGAACGGAATTAATCTATGATTAATTATTAGAGAGAAAATTAATCTGGGATTAATTACGGCAAGAATTAATTTGGGATTAATTATGGGACAGAAAATTAATCTGGGATTAATTGCGTCAAGAATTTATCTGGGATTAAATTCGTCTAAAAGAGAGAACGCGATTAATTTGGAATTAATCGGCAAAGTAAATTTAATAGTTAAATTGGATTTTACTATTTAATTTATTTATTTGGGCTAAAATAATATATTAGATATATTAATTGAAATTGGATTTCAATGCGAAATTAAATTGGATTTTAATTCAAGCAAACGAATTAATATATCCCGAACTCTATAAACTTCCTAGATTATATTTCCCGAATCCTATTCGAAATCCCCTCTCATGAGCGAAAGATTTCAAACATAAAATCATAAGAATTGTGACCAACAAATAAGAAGCATTAAGTACAGGAAAACATAAATAAACTGAATGAAAAGTGTATAAAAGTTATTTGGCAATCAATACATAGTCTCAAGCAGTAGGCTATATCATACAATATAATAAGAGAATTAGTTCATGACTAAATTAAAAGACAACATCAATTGAATCCAGAACATAATAATAAGTAGAAGAGTCTCAAGAAAAAATAAAGAGAATGAAACTCGAATCAAATTCCTTGTGTTTCCGGCCTTCACCACCTTGTCTCCTTCCTTTGTGCTTTGATCTCCTCTTTTAGATGTATTAATTTTAGTGTTTTGAACTTTGTTGCTATGTCTAATCGGCCTCTTTAGGTTTTGGACGTGATGTTATATTTATAGGAAAACCCCGGAGTCCTTCCGTGCATCTGCTGCTGAAGCCCTAATCCATCTCAAATTCTGGCATGGCGTCGCGATGCCAGAAGGTTGGCACCGCGGCGCCAAACCCTCGGGCATTTTATATGAGGCATGCTTGGGCCGCAACGCCACATGTTGGCGCTGCGGCGCCATCCTTAATTCCAGGATGACTCTGTTCAGCTCTTATATGATTTTCTCGCGTGCTTTCTTTGCATCCATAGGCTCTCAAAATGCGTACAACTGTCCAAAATCCATGCTCTTAATGCTCGCTATCAATAGAATACCAAACAAATCCAAAATACATTAAATTACATGGAATTTAACAAAATAACAACCTGATGATGCATGGATGAGTATGTATAATTCACACTTATCAGTTTTATTGATAACAAGCATTAGAGAATGGACCTTAGGGAAAATGAACGTGTTTTGGGAGCTTAAGGATTTAAAAGAAGCAAGCAGTGAAAAATACGCAAAAACAAGTCATCCTGACAGAGGAGCTGGCGTCGCGACGCCACTAGTCATGAAGAAAACATAAGTTTGTCCAGAGAAGCTGGCGTCGCGATGCCCCAGAAGAAATTTAGAACCATAAGGAATCTATTTTCTACATGCTGAATGACTCCAGAACTTCCCTATAAATATATAATTCGTCTAAAACCCTAGAGAGGAGATTCGACACAACAAGATAACTCAAAACACATAATTTAGAGAGATCCAATGAGGGAATTAAAGAGTAAGAATATAAGAAGAAGATGGTGACATTCAAAGATGAATGGATTCGATTCAGGTTTTATCTTCTAGTTTATTTCTTCAAAATCTTATGATGTTCAACATGTTCTTAACTCTGTTTTCATTGTTCTTCTATTTAGTCATGAACTAATTTTCTTATTTTAGAAGATGATGTAGCCTAAGCTTGAACCTATGTATTTGATTGCCAATTAATTATTATTAAGTTTTAAATCAGTTTATTTATATTTTCTTGTGTTTAATGTTTCTGGTTTGCTGGCAATAAATTAGATGATTCCATGTTTGAATCTATCACTCGGGAGATGAGATTTTGAATAGGATATAGAAAATATAATCTATAAATTTTATAGAGTTCGAGCGGCCTATAATTCCTTTGAAATCGTTAACAAATAATCACAAAACGTAATGAGTTGTTAATTATTTCATTTTTAAAAGGATATCAAAGTCATTAATTAATAATATTTTCATTCGACACTCGGGGAGAGGAAGTAGAATAATTTAGGATTATTGGCTAATAAACTAAGAAATTGAGTAATAATTGATTGACATAACTGTAGAGGCAGTAGTGGAACCCCTAGGGTCGGATCGGTACCCCTAGGGTCGGATCGGTACCCCGCGTAGCAGAAATGAGTCTAATCCAAGGATATCAAGTATGGGTGTATTTTAAATAATTTAAGGAAATACTATATTCCATTACGAGTGTATAGGAAAAAACCAGGACTGAATTTGAGTCCGGAAGCTCAAGAATGAAGAAAAATAAATTTAGCACGCACACTGTGCAAACAATTTTATTTATTTATTTTTAATTTCATTTGCGTCTTTTAACACCTTCAGATCTCTTTCCAGAGAGCTGAAGGTGTGGATGCTGATTTTCGCCCGAGGTCCACAATCGAGAATTTGTAGTATGGGGCACTAGCGATCCTGCAAAATAAAGGTAAAATAAGTGAGGAGGTTTCTGCCCACCGGTATGGTGGGTGCCGTAGGCACTCCGACGAGGAAGAGCAGAAAATAAGGAAGAGTAAGGCTTGATGTTACTTTAATCTCTATTTTATTGTCGTGAGGGCGGTGTGTTTATGTTTAGAAATGTATGAAGCTCAGAGAGTTCTAATTTGTGAAGTAAGACTTGAATGAGAATGCTCTGAATTATGTTGCTATTTATAGGATCAGTGTCATCACCTTTTGAGTTGGTTTTGAAGCTGTAATTAGTAAACATGGGCCTATAACATGTCTAATAATTATGAGCTTTTGGTGAGTGGAGAGTATCACCATGTGGAGTATGTGTATTTATTAGCAAAACGGGGTTACAGTAGTTGAGAGATTAAGATGGAAATATGAGACGTGTCTTTGGGCTTTTGAAGTCTTTAGGGCCGGACTGCTGTCTTGGGCCTTATCTATCCACAAATCAGAAGCGAAAAGACGATTTTATCCTTGGGCCCAAATTTGGCCCGTACATAAGGAATTAGGGTATTCTACCCTAATTGCTAATATTTTTATCATCAAAACCAATATCAACACATGTTATAGAATAAAATTCAAGTTTTTCAAAATATCAAATTTTTTACAAAAATATAAATTTATTCTAAATACGCAATTGCGTAAATTTTGAATCCAAAACACAAACCAAATTAGAATCCCAATAAGAAATGTCTTGTGAACAATTCTAGATCACCCAAATGTGGTAAAGTGATTTTAGAATGGTAGCATTAGCTTTAAGCTATTATCCATAGTTCCAAACTCTAATTTTATGTCTATGTCTAAAATAAACATGTTGACCCAATTACAAGCATATTGTGTTGTATACTTCCAAAGCATCCTTACACAATTAATTAGCCTAATTTCAACATTATGTATCTAATACATAATTCAACACTATATGTCTCACTAATGAAAAATATAGCTTTTGGAGAGAATCAAACTTACCTAGCAAGGTTGATTCAAAGATCCAATCTACTTCACCTTGTGAAAATATTTGGAGAACTTCCAAGAATTAGCAAGCTTGACTCCAAGATCCAATCTTGATTCTAATGATGGCAAGCTTCACCCCAAGATCCAATCTTGATATCTCCTAGTTGAAATGTTGTAGAGACCTCACAAATGTTCTCTAAACACTTCTCTAACTTATGCTAATTTCTATAATTCTTGCTTGTATTTAGCTTTCTCAAGCTTTTGCTTTGCTTAATTATAACCTTCCTAAAGCTTGCTATTTATAGCAAAACTTAGGTAATTTTTAATTAATAAAAGTCATAATCAACTTTTAGGTGGGCTTAATCTAATTTGTCCAAATATGTATAATTATGTGTGATTAATCTCCATTGTCTACCACTTTGATTTAATCTAATTAAATCAAGACAAGAATTAGGAAATAGATTAGTTAAATGTTTGCCACTTTGATTTAATCCAATTAAATCAAGTCAAAACCACCTATTATGACAAACTTATAATTACCATAATATCCTCAAATGGTAGAGATAATTATGATTTTACAATTAAGCCATTGTGTAATTATTGAATTAATCCAATTAGGTCAAAATAAATAATCAATATTATCCAATGACACTTGATTATCTTAGTTGATAATTATAATATCAAATATTTTTTTTATCAAAATTAATTGGTTACCAAAGTGCTCAACGAGTACACTTGATATTGGAACTCTCTACGTTCAGACACGTTCGCCATATAAGCCTAGCTAATATGTACGTAATTCGGCCACCTCTAAATTCGCGAAGAACACGAACGACCTTTTCGAACTATACAAGTCGAGGTCATCACATATGTTTAACAATCCCTCCGTCGTAGGTTATCCGAGTTGTGCTTAGGAAGCATATAATACACCGTCATGTTTCTGAGGTGCACATCTCATGTCGATATGTCCACGATTCTTCATAACTGATGCGATGCACCTTAGGTGATCAACTTTGGCCAAAGATTTAAGAATCGTGACTTTACTCACATGGATACCTAAACCCTTTATGGTATACATACGGGCTGACAAATCTTATTTTGCTTCGCACTTGATTACTGAGTGCATCGGTCCATACCCAACGAACATCTAGAGGCCAGACCATGAAAGGTTTCTGACATACATGACATCAAAGTGTGGAGGATCTCACACAAAATCAATGTTATCATATTGTCAAATGATTACATATGCTACTCGACTCGAGGAGATTCCTATTGACGGTGGTGTGTACTTCCAACTATTAGGAATCCTATGAGTCATTCAGTATTCGGTCCAACCAATACTCACACGTCTATACGATTTTTCAAAACTCATGGTACATCGGGTTAAACCATTGGAACTCCAATTCCAATACATGACATGTGTTAGTCTTCTAGGTTATAAGAATTCAACCTTATTCCAAATCAACGACTATGAATATATATATATATATATATATATATATATATATATATATATATATATATATATATATATAATATATATATATATATATATACTTTAAAAATATTTACAATAGTATACTTATCCCAATGTCGGACCACCTAGTGTCCAGTATTACTACAAGACTATTCTAAGGTCAATGTCATTCTTAGCATATATATACATCAATCTAATACGCATAATGACAATATCATTAATAAGGTATGAAATGAAAACATGGTTATTTCATTAATAAAAGATAAAATATATAATTCGGATTGACACTCCAAGCACCAACTCCTACAATAACAAATACATAGGGAATAGTTAGATGAAATCAGACTCTAGAATTCCTTTCATATTGGTCTTTCTTAATTAAACGTTTTGACTTCTCGCTTCTTTAGTTTTTAATTTTAATTTAATTTAATTTAAATTGATTTCTAAATAAAGTTAAGTTTATTAATTATACTACTTAGTGTGAATTTGATTTCAATCCTTGTGGAAGTTTATTAATTATACTACTTAGTGTGAATTTGATTTCAATCCTTGTGGGCTCGAAACTATTATTCTTCATTTACTAAAACTTGACACTATATACTTGTAATACGATAATCTCGGAATAGATTTTTGGCGCTGTTGCTGAGGATTGTTTAATCCCATTCATATTAATACTATTACCAAGTAATCTCAACTTTAATTTAGATTTTTTTAATTATTTTTTAATCATATTTATTTCTTTCTATGCATCAGTGAATGAGAAGATCCACAAGTCTCGAATCGCTTCTGTTTGATCCTAAAATAGAACGAACATCAAGGAGACTAAAGAAAGAAAAAAAGGATTGAAAAATAAGCAATGACAGCTGAAAATAGAGAGAAAATCCCACTCTATGTGGCAATCATAGATTATTTTAAGCCAGTCATTGGTGATAATTATTCTGGGATTTCACACCAACCGATCAATGCCAATAATTTTGAGTTGAAACCTGCACTCATCAACATAGTGCAACCGAACCAGTTTGGGGGTTCAGCTGTAGAGGATCCCAACATTCACGTAAAGATGTTCTTGAAGTTAGCAGATACAATTAAGATGAATGGAGTAACTAAAGAGACCATTAGGCTACGCTTGTTCCCATTCTCTTTAAAGGACAAAGTAAGGGGTAGGCTGCAATCTATAACGATGGGGAGCATCAGGACACGGTAGGATATGGCCACACGATTTCTTGCGAAGTTCTTTCCACCCACAAAATCAACCCTGCTTAGAACAGAGATTAACACATTTAAGCAGTTGGAGATCGAGAACCTGTATAAGGTATGAGAGCGCTTTAAAGATCTACTCATGAGGTTACCACAACATAATTATTAATAATGAGTTGAGATTCAGCTATTTTATAATGAGTTGAATGGTCCGAACATGACTATGGTTGATGCAGCTGTTGGAGGAATCATGTTCAAGAAAACTACTGAAGATGCTTATGGTCTATTCGAGGAGATGGCTGTTCAAGAAAACTGCATAATCTTATCATCATTAGGATAAAATACCTCATTGGTGACTGCTTGGTTTCCCCAGCAACTATTAGTTCAGGTCCAATTTTACGAGCTGTAAGAAATGGATCATTAAAAGATAAGTTACCATCTCTTGTCTGTCTGTCCATCTTTCTATATATATGTGTATACTATTATCCCAAAGATATGTATTTGAACTCGAAAAATAATTTTTTGGCTTGCTTCTCCCATGAAATAGGCTATAATAAAGATAGCTAATAACTAATTAGTTTTCTTTGTTTCTCTGTTCATTTAATCCCCAGCAGATCCTTGTAAACACTTCAAAGAAAAAAAATTGAAACTAATTTGAGATAACTTCTTGAAACAATGACTACAGTAGCACAGTTCAATGTCTTGGAAGTTAGCAATACATACTCTTCTTTGGCTCTTATGTGAATAACTTATCATGCAATTAGCAATATACTGTCATGGAGGATAAAACAATGGAATCACTGTTAATCAATTTTGTCTCATCTACGACTGATTTTATTTTATTTTTTTTTAATAGGGACAATGGAATTTTTGCCACTCTTTTACTGCACATACTGACAAAAAATGAAAGGTCAAAATAGTATATTCAGTGTCTTGGAGGTTTAGCAAATAACAATATATACATCTATAATTCACTTGACTGAAATCTCATCTTTTTTTCCCCTAATTATTCCATTTTACTATTTGTAAGACGTTAAGTTTCTAATCGGCAATTTATAACGTCCTGGTCCTAAAATCTTACAGAATTTGATAGAATATGGGGGAACTAGCTGATATAGAACAAAGATCGATTGATGAAGAACAAGATGGTTATGATGCTGTTGTTGTAGGGTCTGGATATGGAGGTTCTGTTGCAGCTTTTCGAATGTCAATGGCAGGAATAAAAGTGTGTCTAGTAGAGAAAGGGTGGCAATGCGAAGTTCGTGATTTAGCACATGTGTAAAATAATAATTATATTTATGTTTTATATATTTTTTATTGTGATTTTTATTTATTGCGTAGGTAAAACACTACTTCGAATGCTCAATAGGAAAATAGATATGAAATCTGAATTTCAAGATCCAGAAACCCATAAGAGCGTGACAACTATATTCAGATCGGACTTGATAATCATTCACAGTGTTTAGATTGGCGACAAAATGAGCTTATGATGTATTTACACACACATGTATTTTATTATTAATAATATAATAATATATTTATATTATATAATATATATAATATATTTTGGATGACCCATCAAGATTTTATATATATATATATATTATTAAATAAAAAATAAATAAAAAGTTGGTGATGGCAACCAATTTCTTATTTAAAAAAAGAAAAAAAAAAGAAAGAATGAAAGATGTAAGAGTAAAGATGCTCCACACCTCATTTTCCCCACATTCGTTTCTCTCTGAAATTTTGTGAAGAATTTCAACTCTTTTATGTTTTATTTTTTTAAGTTTTCTTGTATTTTCTTTTTCCTTCAGTAATAAAATTATGTGTGTTTTATTCAAATCATAAGTAATTAATTTCATCTTGCTGGAAAAAAGTGAAGTTTTTAATACGAGGATATAAATTAATCTCATTTATATTATAATATATGAATTATAATTTGAAGACTAATATTTAATTTAAATCTGAATTAATTATTGAAAATTTTTGTTACCGTCTATATGACTGATTTTATTTATTTGGCATAATTATGTATCTAATTGTACTTGTTATAGACAAATATTATCACCGCTTTTATGGCTGATTTTATATGTTTCGGTATAATTAATTCCTGAAATAAATTAATTGGGTAATAATGACAATTTATATATTATAAAAAGTGAGATTTCTAAATTTGAAATATTAAAACTGGATCCCCTAACCCCCATCATTTTATTTTATTGTTGCAGTCCAATTTAAAAATTGTCAATCATTTCAAATAAATCAGTCTTTTTATTTTCACTAAAATTATTATTTTATTTCACTTTGGTACAATGACTCTTTGGTACAATGACTCTAAGAGGTCCCCAAGGGGTATGACTTGGTGGTGTAGGGTCCAGGATCTCACCTTGAGGTTCTGGGTTCGAATCCAGGGGGTGCACTTCTTGTAAGAGCCTGGGACAGCCGGTGGTTTTACCTGCGCCGGGACCTAGAATGGGTGGTTTGGTGGCGGGGTTTCCATCGTTTCCAAAAAAAAAAAAAAAAAAAAAAAAAAAAAGTCATGTAGTTCGTTGATTACAGTTAAATCAGAATAGTATATAAAAGAATATATTATGCATCAAAGTTATTATGTTCTTCTGCTTCTTTCTTTCTTTTTTTGAAAAAAGTCAATAACCAAATATGTTTCCCAAATGAAATCTTCAGGAATTACTATCTGCAGATTTGGGTTTTGTCATATCCTTAGAGTGATTTAGCATAACTTACAGCAATAATATAGGGACAAACATCACGTTCTTATTTTGTATTGTTGTTTCCAACACCAACAATATAAAATTTGGAGGTTATAACTAACTAAAAACAATGTTGAACCAAATCAAATGAGAGATGCACATAATTAACTCCACTTAAAAATATATATATATATATATTCAAACTATAATCATGTTATTGAACCTGTATCTAGTATGATATTTATCCATAAAATGACGTCAGAGATCCATTTTCCTTTGATTTGATCTCCACCCACTCCACTTTATACAACAAAATAAACCCAAAAACCAAAAACTAGCCGTTCAATTTTACAAAGAACAAACCTTATTGACTGTATCAGAGATTTTCCTACATAGCCCTTCAATACACGTGGCCCATAATCTTTCTTTTTGTGTGGTCATATGCGGACTTTGCTGCTCTTGATCAACGGCCCACGAAACTCGACGTTTTTCGTCTCATGAGACCCTCTGCAACCAACAATTTCCTCACAGGCCCGTTTTTTATGTTCACCTTTCAACAAAACCCCAAACAACTTCAAATCTCCACCATTCCTTTCTACTTTTTCGTGATCATCAAAATAAACATCATCATCATCATGACCGAACAAACCACTGCGGCTGGACCCGTAGCTTACTTGCCGCATGATGCGATTGATTACGTCTGGCCCCACCTTGACGTACACCGTTAAATAATTTATCAACTCGTCGCACTGTTTCTTCGCCTGCGCAAGTTCCGAACTCAGCGTCTCGTTGTCTCTTCTCAATTTCGTGTTCTCGTCCGATAAGTCAGCGAATCCTTAGTTCTTCGTATGCGGAGATGACGTGGACGTGGATCCCATGTCCTCGCCTGAATTCGAAGGGGAGGTGGGTTTCACTTTTCCCGCCGTTTTTGTCGGTATCACTTTGCGGCGATGGATTTCGGTTAAGAGTTTTTTGTGTCCTCGCCGGAAGTTCTCGTTGGCGAACTCCCATTTGTCCGCTACAATTTTCCGAAATCCCTGCAATGCATCAGGCTTATTATTTTTCTAAATATTAAATTAATTTATTCTTTATCATGCATCACGCTGATTACTCTGAACTGAAGCTGAGCATGTGTAGTTGGGAGAGTAATGTATTTTTTTCCTGCCATGTTTGTTACAGTTCTAAGATATTTATTATATGAAAAATGGAAACCATAAATGCACATGTTGCACATAATTTGGAAAAAAAAAATAAAAAATAATTTGTAGTGAAAATCTCTCTCTTTTAATATCTATATTAATATGAAAAATCTTCTATCATTTTAAGCTATTCACAGAAACTCCGGTGAATTTATAAGAGTGTTACTCAAGATTTGAACCTGAGATATTGTTCAAGTTGCGCCCCTTAAGACATCATCTCTTTTATATTTGAGGTTATCCACCTAAATATATGAGTCATTTAACAACCATTAGTTGTCATTCAATAGTTATTAATATTTTAGTTCAAATGATTTATTATTGATGATGATATATGGATAAAAATTAAAATATTTATATAATTTATTATTTGATGACCATTTTGGATATTTCATATATACACTGATTTAAATTACCACATTACTCAAGAATTTCAAAAGCACTCCATAATATCTGATTAATTCCAAAAAACTGTTATACATGGAAATAAAAAATAATAATTATTGATGATTAAAATTTTTTATTATTAAGTTAATTATAAACATGTTCTTAACCTAACTAAATCTATATTTGCACTAAAACTTTATTCCCATCAATAAAAATAAAAATATAAAATAAAATATATTAAAAGACATATTTATTAATTTAAGATAATATTAAAAAATTAACATTATTTAAACGAGTCTTTCATTTTTTTTTTTAATCTATCAGATCTATATATAATATTATGATCAGCTAATTTATTTATATTGTTGGAAATTCTTTAAATATTCATTAAGGATATATATGTCTTTTAGATGTAATGGGTGCATGAGAGGGGTACAACCCTTTGGAGGGTTGCACCTCACCCCAAGGGGTGCCACATTGGCACCCTTCCATGCCTTTATAAAGGAGGCTCTATGTCTAATTAAGACAGACAGAAGACAATCCGAATTTAAGAGTCAAGTTTTCCATTTATTTTGAGAGAGAGTTCCACCATATTCCAAGTTCAAATACTTGTTAAGGAGTGCTCCTTGAACAAGAAGCAACCAAGTTATCCTGGGAGAACATTGGCCAATTCAAATCCGTGAAGCACCTGTGACGGAGGCTAATAAGTTCTTAAGGACAGAGAGATCTCGACTTGGATTAGTTATTGCATTTTCCAAGTTTCTATAGTTTTTCATGTTTTAGGGTTTTATGATAGTTTGATTGGTATTTTCTGGTTTAATTTGTTTGAAGCATGTTGTTTTAATGTTTAATGACACTAATATGCCAACAATCTTAAGAACTTATTACACTAGTGTTGTTAGATAGTAATTCGCATGCTAGGTTAAAAATTTTCTGGAAAAATACGAACTGTGCATGAAAAACCCGTAGGGCGTTCGAACGCCTGACGAACGCGAAGGCTTAAATCTGATATTTCGTAAGAACATTCGAACGCGTCTTCAAACGCAACTCAAACGCAAGCCTTCTGCCTAAGAACGTTCGAACGCGTACTAAACGCAACTCGAACGCAAACTCTCTGGATTCATTCCGTTCGAACGCGTTTTCGAATGCTATACGAACGTGAACTCTCTGGAATCATTCTGTTCGAACGCGTTATCAAATGCTACTCGAACGTGAACTCTCTGGAAATACTTCGTTCGAACGCGTTGTCAAACGCAACACGAACGCACACATACTGGACAGTCTCGTTCGAACATAGATATGAACGCGACACTAACGAAATCGTACTGTAATTATTATAAACTGCAAACTTAAATTAATATTAACTTAGTAAATCATATATTGTAACACATTAATCTTGGTAGTATAGATTTAAGTTATTATTAGGTTGTTCAATTATCACAAAAATACAGATAGTGATAAAGTTGAAATTGATTGTGTGTTGCATACTTGGGTGAGAATTTAAAGTGTAATCATACACAAGAAATTTCATCCAATCTTAATTGACACTTACACATATATCTACACATATCGTATATTATTTGTGCAATTGAAGAAGTGTAATTCTGGGTTTGAATTGCTAAAATATCCTTTTGAAAAAGTTTTTAAAGAATATTCTGTCTAAAAGGCGATAAGAGCTTAAGTGGTCAGGGACTTAAGTGGTTTCTTCGCGACCCCCCTCGTCCTCTGGGATATTCGTTTATTCATTTTTCTAAAGAATCTTTAGTTAAAATTCAAGGACTTGTGTTTATTGGAACCACCGTCTAATAGAACAACAAGTGGTTACCTAGTATATCACTTTGAACAAGATCATACGTTGATCGTTGTGCAATTTATATTTTGTAGATTAATTTACCTATATTGGATTTTCCAGTTACAAATGGCTAGCGGAAACATCACAGTACTGGTCTCTCATGGAGAAAAGCCGGAGAAATTTGGTGGGGCAAATTTCAAACAGTGATGGAGTAAAATGCTGTTCTACCTGACAACTCTCAAGTTGGCTAAATTCCTCAAAGATCCTCCGGGTCCTGTGGAATGTGAATCGGAAATGGCCAGGGAAGAGCGAGAACAGACATGGATGTCTGGAGACTTCTTATGCAAGAACTACCTTTTGGGTGGTCTTGAAATACCATGTACAATGTGTACCAAGACATGACTTCTGCGAAGATTCTCTGGGAATCTCTTGAGAAGAAGTACAAAACTGAGGATGCCGGACAAAAGAAATTTGTCGTGGGTAGGTTCCTGGACTACAAGATGGTAGATTCAAGGACGATGATGTCTCAATTGGGAGAACTGCAGTTGATCATTCATGAAATACTGGATGAGGGAATGAAACTCTGTGAGATGTTTCAAGTTGCTGCCATAATTGAAAAGTTGTCTCCATCATGGAAGGACTTCAGGAGCTATCTGAAACACAAAAAGAAGCAGATGAGCCTTGAAGACCTCAGTGTTCGATTGAGAATCGAGGAGGACAACATGATGTCCGAGAAGGCCAGCTACAAGACTATGGAGTCTAGGGCCAACATCATTGAGGGTGTAAAGGGTAGCAAGAAGAGAAAGAACAGTGAAGCCGATTCTTCAAACAAAAGTTCAAGGGAAATGCTATAACTGTGGAAAGAGCGGTCATATGTCAAAGGACTGCAGAAATAAGAAGTCTCGGGACAAGGGCAAGAAAAAAAAATGAGGCCCATGTCACTGAAGGAGAGCAGTTGACTGATGAGATCTCTGAGAGAAACTATCAGCAGAACTGAAGCCAACATTAGAATCCGAGAGAATGGTGGGTAGACACTGGGGCTACTCGTCATATCTGTGCAGATAGCAAGATGTTTTCCTTGTATTAGAAGGTCGATGGCAGCGATCATCTGACAATGGAAACTCGTCTACCTCTCAGGTGGTTGGACAGGCACAGTGGTTCTGAAGATGACATCTGGAAATGAGCTAACGTTGAAGAATGTACTGCATGTTCCAGATATTCAGAAGAACTTGGTCTCAGGATCTCTCCTTAGTAAGGCTGGTTTCAAGCTTGTATTTGTTTCTAATAAGTTTGTAATGACAAAGAATGATATGTATGTAGGAAAAGGTTACCTAACTGAGGCATTTTCAAACTAAATGTAATGACTGTCAATCGTGCTATTAATTAAGCTAGTACTTCTGCTTATATTATTGAGTCACAAGATGTATGGCATGAGAGGTTAGGACATGTTAATTATGATACCATACGTAAATTAATTAACATGGACCTTATACCTAAATTTGCAATTGATAGCCAACATAAGTGTGAGGCATGCGTTGAAGCAAAAATGCATAGAACATCTTTTCATTATGTGGAACGCAATTTTGAACCTTTAGAACTTGTACACACTGACGTGTGTGACATGAATATTGTGCAAACAAGAGGTGGTAAAAAGTACTTTGTCACTTTTATCGATGACAGCGTAAGATTCTGCTATGTGTACTTATTGAGGAGCAAACCTGAAGCTATTGAGAGCTTTGTACACTATAAGAACGAAGTTGAAAATCAACTTGGCAAGAAAATCAAAAGAATCAGGAGTGATAGAGGTGGTGAATACGTTTCATCATTCGGTGAATATTGTTCTGTGCACAGAATTATTCATGAAACCACTGCTCCTTATTCTCCTCAACAGAACGGAATTGCGGAGCGCAAAAACCGAACGTTGAAGGAAATGATGAACGACATGTTGACGAGTTCAGGTTTACCCCAGAACTTGTGGGAGAAAGCTTTGCTTTCCGCGAACTACATTCTAAACAAGCTTCCTCACATAAGATTGGACAATACACCATATGAGTTGTGGAAAGGTTTCGTACCTTCCTACAAATACCTAAAAGTGTGGGGGTCTTGGCCAAATTAATGGTTCATAAACCTAAGAATGTTAGAATATGACCCAAAACTGTTGACTGTTTATTCCTTGGATATGCTCGCAACAGTAGTGCGTATTGATTCTTGGTACACAAGTCTGAGATTCTTGACATCAATCCGAACATGATAATTGAGTCAAGGAATGCGACATTTTTTGAAGAGACGTTTCCTTGTAAGGAAAGACAAAGAACAGAGTCTCTCAAAAGAACAATTGATACTGTCAAGGACAGTGATCAGGTTGACCAAGAATCAGATCAACGTGCAAATGTTGAGACAATCGAACCTAGACGTGGTAAAAGAGCTAGAACGTCTAAGTCGTTTGGTCCCGATTTTCTGACATACTTGTTAGAAAATGAGCCTCAAAGCTATAAAGAAGCTGTGTGTCTCTCCGGAGGCACCTCTGTGGAAAGAGGCTATTAACAGAGAGATTGATTCAATCCTACAGAACCATACTTGGGAGTTGGTTGATCTTCCTCCATGTTATAAGTCGTTGGGCTACAAATGAATATTCAAACGGAAGATGAAAACGGATGGATCAATAGATAAATATAAGGCAAGACTTGTCATAAAAGGTTATAGACAAAAGGAATGTCTTGATTACTTTGACACATATTCACCAGTGACTCGTATCACATCGATAAGAATGCTTATAGTCATAGCAGCTATATTTGGTCTTGAAATACATCAAATGGATGTAAAGACGACATTCTTGAATGGTGAATTGGATGAAGAGATTTTCATGGAACAACCAGAAGGGTTTAGTGTTCCTGGACAAGAACAGAAGGTGTGCAAACTTGTAAAATCTTTGTACGGATTAAAACAAGCACCTAAACAATGACATGAGAAATTTGACAAAGAAATATTGTCAAGTGGGTTCAAAACCAATGAGTGTGATAAGTGTGTGTACACCAAATCAACTCAAAAATGATATGTCATTGTGTGTCTCTATGTAGACGATATGCTGATAATTGGTAGTAATCATGAAATGATTCAGTCTACCAAAAACATGATATCCAGCAGATTTGATATGAAAGATATGAGAGTAGCTGATGTAATCCTAGGAATTAAGATTTATAGGACATCAGACGGATATATATTATTTCAGACTCATTATATTGAGAAGATACTTGATAAATATATCAAAAGGGATCTAAGTGTGGCTAGAACCAATGTAGACATAATTCTTCATCTATCAAAGAATACTGGTTCAAGCGTATCGCAATTAGAGTATTCGAGAATCATCGGAAGTCTGATGTATCTCACGAATTGCACACGACCATATATCGCTCAAGCTGTGAACCGGCTTAGTAGATATACGAGCAATCCAGGACATAACCACTGGAAAGACATTGTAAGAATTTTGAGGTATCTGAGAGAAACTTCGAAATATGGACTACATTACGAGAGATATCATGCGGTACTAGATGGATACAACGATGCTAACTGGATATCTGATATTGTGGATTCCAAATCTACGAGTGGATTTATTTTCACACTTGGTAATGCAGCCGTGTCATGGAAATCCTCGAGGCAAACATGTATTGCCCTGTCTACTATGGAATCAGAGTTCATAGCGTTAGACAAAACAGCGGAAGAAGTAGAATGGCTTAGAAACTTCCTGGAGGATATTCCTAGTTGGCCCAAACCGGTGCCAGCGATTAGCATACATTGTGATAGCCAATCGGCTATTGGGAGAGCCCAAAATATAATGTATAATGGTAAGTCTCGACACATACGTCAGAGACATAATACCATACGTCAACTGCTCTCAAGTGGTATAATAACGATCGATTATGTCAAGTCGAAGGAAAACCTAGCGGATCCACTAACTAAAGGTTTACCTCGAGAGCAAGTTGAGAAGTCATCGAGGAGAAAGGGCTTGAAGCCTATAAATTAAGAATTGTCACTGTGGAAACCCAACTTAGTTGACTGGAGATCCCAAGATCTAGGTTCAAAATGGACAACTGAAACTTTGTGAAATTCAAAATAAGCACTGAAGAGTTTTGTACTCTTTCTCATTCCGATAATGACGATGAGTGATGTCTGTTATTGGTTAGGATAAGCTAAGGCTTTTAATGATCACTATATTATGAGATGAGTCCTAATGGGGGTAAAGACATATTACCTCTTCATAGTAGATCACCTATTTCAAGTAAGAAGTGAGGCCGCTTCCATGGGAACTTTTAAAGACGGGTTACCCTAAAGTACTTGATGAATCCGGGACCGTTGTTCAGGGCCGAAATGAACACAACCGTAGAATGGGAAAATGGTCGAAGTAAAGCTTTGTGTTGGCAGTTGTCTTGGTTTACACCAACGGCAGAACAGTTCAAGACTATGGGTCATTGGTTTGCCAAGTAAATCCGATTGTCATTCACTAGGAAAGGTTCAAGGCGAAAGCTACCTATTTCGATGCAGCTTTAGTTCATGGTAACTCTCTCAAGTGTCTACATGAATATTTGAAGAATTGTGGGGGATTGTTGGAAATTCTTTAAATATTCATTAAGGATATATATGTCTTTTGGACGCAATGGGTGCATGAGAGGGGTACAACCCTTTGGAGGGTTGTACCCCACCCCAAGGGGTGCCGTATTGGCACCCTTCCATGCCTCTATAAAGGAGGCTCTATGTCCAATTAAGACAGGCAGAAGACAATCCGAATTTAAGAGTCAAGTTTTCCATTTGTTTTGAGAGAGAGTTTCATCATATTCCAAGTTCAAATACTTGTTAAGGAGTGCTCATTGAACAAGAAGCAACCAAGTTATCCTGGGAGAACATTGGCCAATTCGAATCCGTGAAGCACCTGTGACGGAGGCTAATAAGTTTTTAAGGATAGAGAGATCTCGACTTGGATTCGTCATTGCATTTTCCAGGTTTTCTATAGTTTTTCATATTTTAGGGTTTTATGATAGTTTGATTGGTATTTTCTGGTTTATTTATTTGAAGCATGTTGTTTTAATGTTTAATGACACTAATAGGCCAACAATTTCGATTTGCAGTTTTATATGTACCGCTGACAGATTTTTGATCCCAGTTTCCGTATTTATTTTTTAAGGGAAAAAATAGTTTATATTTACGCTTGAAGCCAGCCATATGTAATGTCACTCACCTAAAATTAGACCAATAATATGGATAGGAAGATTTTACTGCATGATAAAGACGTAAAGGATTCATACACAGAAATGAATGTAGACATGTGAACTGTGATTCTGTAAATCATGATAAATATTCCAGCACGCAATGGTTCTAGACTCCTACTGAGAATAAGGAGCGGTCCTCAACGAGTTATTACCGGTGGTTTTACTTTTACCCTCGAATTGGTTTTAAAAATTTTAATGATAGTATAAATAGTTTTATTTAATTAAAAATTATAAAAAATATTAATTTTTAATTTTTGATTTAAAAAATTATAAAATAAATTGATCTGGTCCGGTTCGTCAATTTTGACTGATTTTTATTACTTAATCAGATGAGACTCATTGCTCGTTCCCGATTCGATCAATTAGACCGGCCAGTCTGGTCCTATTTTCAAAACTATGGTTATTACCAATGTTTTCATAATCGGACTGGGGATCAAATCGATAATGTAAAAGGTTCAATGGATAATTGATTTGACCAGTTAAACCATGTCCAAAAAATCGACAAAATCGATTTCTGTAATAAATAATTTTATTTAATTAAAATTCAAAAAATAAAAAATAAATAAAAAAATAATAAAAAAATGGACCGACCCATAATAATCTTTATCGATTTGACTGATTTGATCGATTTTTTATCAGGCCGATTTTTTACATTTAACCAGACCGGACTCACGGCCTATTCTCAATTCGATCGGTTGAACCGGCCGATCTCATCCGATTATGAAAACATGGGTTATTGAAAAAGAAATATATTTCAATATCTTTTTGCACAAAAGGGAGAAAAATAAAATCGTAATTGTTTTTTTCCCCTTAAGGTAGAAGAAATTTAATGAAAATCATAGTACCTTCAGAATAAAAATAAAAGTAGAGGAGAAGAGCAGCTTACATAAGTATTCAGTTGGCGGACAAAGCTGGAAAAATTGTTGTGCTTGAAATAAGTAGGCAGCAAATCCATAGCAAAATCAGCAGTTTTCCAGACAATAAACGTGGTGCCACTTTCATTCCATGATATCACATCATCAGTGCTCGGATCATCCACTAACTGGTACGTCTTCATCAAAAACGGCGCCGGAACCGACCTCTGCGCCATTTCTTCCCGATTTGCCCCTAAAATCACTACCCCGTTTTAAGACAAAATAATTACACTAAATGAAAATTAATATGAAAACCCTTCTAGCTAAAATGAAATAGAACCTACTTTGTGGGATTTTGGGTTTAGAAGGAGCAACTAAAGAGCAAGAGAGCAGACAAGAACTCCCAGCCCCAGCAATAAAACCCAGAAAGAACAATATTGGTAATCCTATGTGCTTCCATGAGCAAGGACCATAACTTCTCTGAAAAGCTGAAGGAAAGTATTCTCTTCTGTTAATTCTTGAACGGGACTCTTATAAAGGAGATTAGAGAGACTCTAGACCAAACAGAAAGTGACGCGGGTTCTAGAAATTTTGAGAAACACAACGATCAATAGTAATTACAAATAATAATTAAAAAATAGATAATTAAAGTAACACCTTCCCCAATAATTAACTTATGGAAATTGTGGGCAAATTTTCTTGGTCGTTAATTTCTTGAAGGAAGCTTCTAAAATAGATAATTATTAAAGAACCCTCAACCCCTTTCCCCACTAATTAACTTGTGGAAATGGTTGGTCGTTGATTTCTTGAAAGAAGCTTCTAATACATTTCTAAAATAAAGTTCTACATTCCCTTTTCCTTTTCTTTCCCTTTCCCCACCTAACACATCACATTTTTTGATTGCTTATTTTCATCGTTATTAAATATTAATCATTCACGGTTGTTTTTCATTACAATGCAAATATAAGAAATTAACCCATCGAACAAATTTTCATCAATAATGAATTTATTTGGTTATTTTGGGAACCAAAGTAAATATAACAAGTAGACAAATAAATCACATAATTTACGTGGTTCGGCGAAGAATGACTCATACCTAAGTCCACTGAAGAACAGATGTATTTTATTACTGCTAATATACATCGGGTCTAACACAAACCCGATACAATTCTCTCAAGGGGTCGGGTAATTGGCCAACTTTCTCTCTATATCACTAGTTCTTAGGCTCTTAGTTTTTTACAAGCTGTAAGATGCAAAAAATGCTAACCCTTGAATCTAAGACTTCAACCCATTTATATAGGCTTTCAAATTCACTATTACACCGTCTCTGACATTATCCTATGTCACCTTGCCATCATTGTCATCACAACTCTCATCAACTGTCCTTAAAATGGTCAATCAGTTCAACCCATTTCACTGTTACTGCACCGGCCTCTGGCGACCTATGGCGACTCTGCTCTGCCACCTCCATCCCACTGTACCGGCCTATGGCAGTTGACATGGGCTACTTCCAATGAAAACCGGTGCTTTCCCACAGTCATCATTAGCCTTCTAGAAGCTTATCTTCTCACATAAGGCATACGTCACATGACTCCAATACAGGTCGGCCTGAGATCTCATCTTCGTTCCTCGGGTCGATATACCGAGACAGATGATACTGATCAAAGCTTTTTTTACCTCTCTTAACTAAGTCGGGTTGATATATAGGGACTTCATCGGGTCGGTTTCAACAAATCTCAAGAGAACCTCACATCTATTACTTTTTCATGAGATTGGGTCGGCATCAATGATTGTCATTTCTTCAACAAATTCTATCATTGGAATAACCTCTTTGGATCATGCGGTCAGACTCTTCTATTAAACCTCTTCGGTCTCTCTAGGCTCTTGGGCATTTATAATCCATTTTTGACTAAGTACAATACTCATTCCATCCCTTATCGGTATTTGAACATTCCTCGGGGTGAAAAATCACCATCAATATTTGTCTCTAGTTCTCAGTATCAACGAGTTGGTGAGTTGATGTCGAAGAACTTTATAAAAGATGGTGGTGTAGACCGATCCAATGTCTTCGGGTTATTTCAACCAATGAACTCCTCAAAAAGTTGATTTATCAACAACTGTGTCTATACATGCGCCGTATAATATGTTGACCCCGAGGGATCCCTTATCACTTGCTGCGACTCATCCCAGCAAGGTCATGAGGGAGAAACTCCAACCCCATGCCACTTAACACACTGGCCACAAGGGAATTGCCCCTCATTCTGTCATTCAAGTAAGGCCATGAGGGAGAAACTTCAACCCCACACCATTCAATACGCCAAAGCCTCAGAGGAATGAATCATATCCCGAGCCAACATAAACAATTGGCTACAAGGGAATTACCCTTCCCTGTGCCATCGAGCAAGACCCTGGCTAAAAGGGAATGACCCCTCATTGTGCCATTCAAACAAGATCATAGGGGAAAAACTCCAACTCCATGGCAATAAATACAATAAGGCCTCGTTGAAACAAATCTGACCCTTGGGCATTCAATAAATCTTGCCACAAGGGAATGACATCTCTTTGTGCCATTCAAACAATTGAAATTCCCTACAAGCAATAGCGATAAACCAAACTCTATACCCAAGAGGGGGGTGAATTGGGTTACGGTTCAAATATGCGGAAATAAAAATCTTTGCCGATTTTAAACTCTTTTACCAATTAATGCTTAAGGTCAATTTCCTTTATTGTAATAAACAACTTATATGTAAGTTTCTAATATATAAACATGTAATAAATAATACTTGCAATATGTAAAGAGTTAAGGGATAGAGAAAACGACACCGAGATTTATAGTGGTTCGGCTAACAATGCCTACGTCTACTCCCCCAAGCCGCGCTTGAAGCTTTTCACTAATAACGAGTTTCCGTGGCTCACTCGCAACCAAGAGTTTTACGCAAGGTGCACTCTGAACCTTTACACTTTGATTTTTCCACGTAGGCTCACTCGAAAACCTTTACAATTACCCAAACAATGGGATTTCACAAACCACAAGTGTTTTGTATAAAGAAGTTGTAAAACACACTTGGGCACTCACAATGATAAAGAAGATTGTGTGAGTTGGTTACTCAAGTGATCTAAGCTCACTACAAGTGTATAAGAAGGTGTAGTGTGTGTGAGCTTGATGTATGAGTGTATATGATTATGAAGGTTTATAAACACTCTTGTTTTGCTCTATGATATGATATGAAGGTTGTGTATTATGTCTCATGTAAGACAAAAACGATTTGGGGCTTCAATTTATAGTAAAATTTGAAGCAAGTCCCAACATCTCTTTCTGAGACCGATATGTCGGTCTCTGACACCGGTATACCGGTCTCCAACAGATTTATTATCGTTTAAAGAACTAGCCGTTAGACCGGTATGGTGACCGATTTGGTCCTTGCCGGCTCCAGTATGTGTGTATAATGAAGAGCTAGACCGGTATGGTCACCGGTATGATGACCAGTTTAGGTCATGCCGGTTCCAGTAAAGGAACTAGCTGTTAGGCTCACCGGTATGGAGACCGGTTTGGTGTGTGCCGGTTCCAGTAGCCATGCAATCCTCAGGTTCACCGGTAGGGTGATCGGTATGGGATCGGTAAGGTCCGTGCCGATTCTAGTGACCATGCAAAACTCATCATCTCACCGGTATGGACACCAGTAAGGGACCGGTATGCCGGTCTCTGTACCAAAAATACAAATATGAAGGTTTTAATGCATTTTGTACATGAACCTAATGCATCTAAATGAATGAACATGTTTCCTATGAGCTTAAGCACTTGAATATTCAAATCACATTACAAATAGAGCCCTAAGCTAAGACTTCATATAAAATCTTCATTGTATGCAAGTTTTCACATTCTTCGCTCTTCACCATCGTGTGCTTCGACATTTTTTTTGTATTGTATCGCTTTTGCGCGTCGAAGACTTCACTCTCGTTGCATCATCAAAATCAATTATGCGATTGTGTCGCTAACAATCTCCACATTTTTGATGATGGCAACTCCTTAAAACTTGTGAGCTTCTGAGAGTCCGAATGTTGACGATTTTGCTCCCCCTCAATGTGTGATTGTCTTCAAAATAGCTCTATAAGACTTAGACAAACACATTAGTACAATTACTCCCCCTTAATCCAAGGGTGGGGGTAAAACAAGTTTTAATCTCATTTATAATGATTTCTCCCCCTTTGACATTATCAAAAAGTGGAGAAGTAAAAAATTAAATCTAAATGAGATACCAATTAAATATGTGCATTAAATGATGATACCAAAATTTAAAAATATGCACATTTTGGCATTTCCCCCTGTTTGCCATAAGATGTAGAAATCATGCATAATGTTAGTGGGAAAACCTTACAAACTACTTCCCCTATCATGTCTTGGTTCTCCATTAGCAAGATGCGTTTTTCAACATGGGACTTAAGGTATGTATTACCCTTGTAGATGTCCATCGCAGGTATGGAGAACCTCATTGATATCTCCAATTCTAACACATCATTTTTTAACAGAGAAGTTGTCTATGTATCTTGATCATCTCGAGCACCTCCTCGCATGCTCATCTCTCATATATTGTTCGAACTAGTCCCTCAAATGACCCTCGATATCCCATGTCTTCTGTTGGAGGCTTCCTCCTCATCTCATTTCCTGACATGGTGTCTTCTCTCATGTGGGGCTCTATGCCTTTGCTCCTCATAACTCCTCAGATCGCTCTCTCCCAAGTAAGGGTTATTACTGGATGATTCGGGCGTTCGTCTATTGTCACATCTCCCATAATCCTCTTCTGCTGGTTCGTCGCTGGTCATGACCATCGACCTCACTCTCAGTGGTTTTCTCGTCCCGATTTCTCATGTTTCTTCTCCACCCACTGGTCTTTTCCCACTAATAATTTGTTCATTCCTGTGACCAGGCCCTGCATGAGCCTGTTTTTCGGATTTCTTCTCTAACTTCTCTACATTCTCTATCATGGTTTTCATAAAGGCCTGATTTGTCTCCCTTTCTTTTCGGACATTTTCCTTTTCCAACCACAAGTTCTCTTCCATTTTACATCCACTCCGCCGTTGAGGCCTCCAAAGCTCTATGATTCTTGTCTCCTGCCATCGTCTTAGTGTGTTGTGTTATTTTTTGTATTAGTCCTTACAAACGACGCTAACTATTGACGACTGTTTTTCATTCCAATTGCAATATGAGAAATTAACCACTTGAACAGACCTCCATCAATAGTGAATTTATTTGGTTGTTTGGGAACCAAAGTAAACTTACAAGCAGACATATAAATAACATAATTTACGTGGTTCGACGGAGAGTGGCTCCTACCTGCATCCACGAGAGAAAATGAGTATTTTATTACTGCTTAGGGTCAAGACCGACCCGAACTATAATGAAGAAATGAACTCATAAAGTGATAAAATACACCGGGTCTTACACGAGCCTGATACAATTCTCTCAAATAGTCAGGTGACTGACCAACTTTCTTTCTTTATCACTAATTATTAAACTCTAAGCTTTTTACAAGTTATAAGATGCAAAGAATGATAGCCCTTGAATATAAGACTTCAACCTCTTCATATAGGCTTCCAAATTCACTATTTCACCGCCTCTAACGTCTTTCTTTATCATCTTGCCATCATTGTCATCACAACTCTCCTCAACTACCCTTAAATTGGTCAATCAAATCAACTCGTTTCATTGTTACTGCACCAGCCTCTGGCGGCCCTGCTTTGCCACATCCTTGCCACTGCATCGGTCTATGACGGCTGGTAGTGGTTACTTCCAATGAGAACCGTTATTTCCCATAGTCATCATTAGCCTTCTAGAAACTTATCTTCTCGCCTATGGCATACGTCACATGACTCCAATACAGGTAGGCCTAAGATCCCATATTTGTTCATCGGGTCGGTATACCGAGGCAGATGATACTGATCAAAGCTTCATTTACCTCTCTCATCTAGGTCGGGTTGACATATAGGGACTTTATCGGGTTGGTTCCAACAAATTCCAAGAGAACCTCAAATTCATCACTTCTTCATGAGATCAGATTGGCATTAATGATTGTCATGTCTTCAACAAATTATATCCTTGGAAAAACCTTTATGGATCATTTGGTCGGACTCCTCTGTCAAATCTCTTCGGTCTCTCCGAGTCATTGGACTTTTATCATTTATTTTTGGCTAAGTACAATACTCATTTCATCCCTCCTCGATATTTAAACATTTATCGAGGTGAAAAACCACAATCAAACATTAATTATTTTTTTAAGCTTTTTTTTTTTTTTTGTTGCCATTCTTCTAGTTTTATCTCATTGTGCTCTTCAAAGTATTGTCGGTTTATTTTTCAATATTATACCCACTTTGGTCTCATGACAAGAAATGCATATATCATTATCATCATCACGAAATATGAATTAATTAATAATGCACCAGACAAAGAATACTATTGAATTTAATTCGGAAGCAAATGAGTGTCACAGAACAAGGGTGAGTAAATAGAAACCTATAATATTAAATATAATATCTTATTCATCGTTTCAAATCGGTTTTGGATTATTCTGATTTTCTTTATTTTTATAATATAATTCATCATTTAAATAAAAGGCTTTGAGAAGTTCATACTTTAATAGCTCTGAGATGAAGGAGTAGAAAAAATTGTAGTTAATTTTCTTCCTTGTTCTTCGGATTTTACATCAATCGAAGAAAGAGCTTTACTATGCAAACCCATTACAAATCTCACCTTCAAGTCTTGGTGACTTCACAGCATCAGAGTAAAGATCG
>SKCR01055144.1:0-45624 GCA_019454045.1 Zanthoxylum bungeanum | reverse complement strand
TCACTTTGGAATGTAAGATACTCAATGTCAAACTCTGTCAACAATACCAACCATCGGCCCAGCTTTCCCACTAGTGAGGCACTGAATGAAGGTATTTCAGAGGATTCTCCTTTTCCACCTGCAAGACAGATCTTCTCAACCTCCTGATATCGAGTCTCATACGAGAGCATCTTCTTACTCAGATAATAAACCGCATGTTCTACCCCCGCTCATCTGCCTGTACCATCATACCCCCCAATGCTTCTGGTTCTATAGCCAAATACAATATCAAAGGTCTACCGGCCTCGGAGGTTTCAATACGGGTGCTTCACCAAGTACTCTCTGATTTTGTCGAAGGCGGTCTGACACTGTTCATTCCATCTCACTGGCTGATCTTTTCTCAACAGTTTGAAGATAGGCTCACATACCGATGTCAACTTGGCAATAAACCGACTGATGTACTGAATCTTCCCCAAGAATGCCCTGACTTCCTTTTCTGTCTTCGGTGCAGGCATTTCTGTGATTGCCTTGATCTTTTCGGAGTCTACCTCTATTCCGCCCATTCCCACTGTATGACCAAGCAATTTCCCTGATGTCACCCCAAACACACATTTCTTGGGATTAAGCCGCAGGTTGTATCTGTCAACTCTCTGAAGGAACCTTTCCAGTGCTTCAATATGCCCAACTCTTTCTCTGATTTTACCATCATGTCATCCACATACACCTCAATCTCTTTGTGCATCAAGTCGTGGAAAAGTGTAGTGGCCATCCACTGATAAGTAGCTCCTGCATTCTTAAGCCCAACGACATCACCTTGTAACAATAGGTACCCCACTCGGTAACAATGTAGTCTTGTGTTATCTTCCTCAGCCATGAGAACCTGATTGTACCCTGAAAATCCATCTGCAAATGAATACATAGCAGACAAAGCCGCACTATCAACCAGAACATCTATATGCGGCAAAGGAAATCATCTTTCGGACAAGCTTTATGAGATCTCTGTAGTCTACACACATTCTGACCTTCCCATCTTTCTTCGGTACCGGTACTATGTTAGCCAACCATTCAGGATATTTTACCACTTCCAGGAACCCCACATCTATCTATTTCTTAACTTCCTCTCTGACTTTCTCAGCCCATTCTGGTCTCATCCGTCGAAGTTTCTGCTTTACTGGCCTCATATTCGGATAAGTTGGTATTGTGTGCTGGGCAATGTTTCTGTCTACCCCGGGCATGTCCTCATAGGACCAAGCAAATACTTTGGCATATCTGACCAACACTTCTTCTAGTTCTCCCTCTCTTCGGAGGTTACTTCGCTTGCAATCAAAATTTCTTTGGGGTTCTCAAGTGTACCCAAGTTAGTTAATGCAATAGTTCTGGCTGAACTGATGTCAAATATGCTTGATTCATGCAGAGTAAACGGAAATGACTCAGGCAAGTAAGCAAAAGAAATGTCTTTATTATTTGATAATGCGGAAGTACATTCAAACAAATCAGGAAGGTAAATGTCTTCATCATCTAGAGAAACTTCTTCCTCTGCAATCAGGTCTTCCTCAGGCTTCTCATCCTCTTCCAGAGTCAGGCTCTCTAACTTCATTAATTCTTCTTCCCAAATCTCTGTTTCCGCAGCTTCTCTAGTCAGTGGTTTCTCACCCAACAAATCCTGGAAGATCTCAAACCCAGGTACCACAATCCCATTGACTTCCACAGGTTCAGGCTCTCCTTGATACCCTGAAGCTTTCACAAAGCACTCCATCAGTCTCAGGCCCTTTTTCTTGAGCTTTGGCTTTTCTTCATTAGATTTGTACCCCAAACCCTTCCGAGTAGTCTGTCCTCTGAAATCCGGCAATTTTGAACCTTTACCTGGCTCAAACTTCATTTTCTCCATAATCCTAGCCACTCTAGGATCCACCCACTCCTCAAAAGTGGCTGATACCTGGAACCTCGTGAAAGGTAGTATCTCCAAGGCAGCCACGACATTATCTAACTCAGCCCGGATGGTAACAATTTCTCCCTCATACGGGAATTTGATCATCTGATGCAAAGTGGAAGGCACGCCCCCAAGTTTGTGAAACCAATGCCTTCCAACAATAAGGCAAAAGTGGCTGGGATGTCCAGCACTGTGAACTCAACCTCATCTTCAATCGGCCCTACCTTGACCATAGCCACAAAGGTACCCTCAACTCCCCACTTACTGTCATCATAAGCTTTAATAGTCATACTGGAGGGGTCCAAGTCTGTTGCTTTCATACCCAATCTTGCCAGAATTTTCAACGGGCACACATTGATGGACGAACCGTCATCCACCATCACACATGAAGTTTTCTTGCCCCTCACCTAGGCCTTGATAAATAGAGGCCTGTTATGATTTCTTCCCTCCGCCGGGAGTTCATCCTCAGAAAAGGATATCTGCAAAGCTTCTTTCTGAACCGACCCAACAAACATTGCGGGGTTGGCATCCTCCGGTGTACCACAATCTTGCTCAAGGCCTCAACCATAGCCTGTCTATGCTCTCGAGATGCACATAATAGTTCCCAGATACTCACTTGTGCTCTAGTCTTCCTCAATTGCCTCAGCACTACATCTCCTTCAGTATTTTCTGCAGTCTCAACCACTTCTCTACCATCTGTCAAAGCTTTCTTACCCTTCTCCGCCATATCATTGTAAAAACGACCGCTACGTGTCATTCCCCTTACTTCCTCCTCATCACTGCTACAGAAATCAAGCCAAAAGTTTTTCTTCTGCTCAAACTCATCCTCACTAGTACTATCCCAGATTCCCAGGCAAAAGGCTTGAGGGTGAAAGGATTTTAGGACAAGGTCTTCTGGGAGGCCAGAATTGATCATGTAGGCTGGTGGTGGTACGACACGGTAGTTGGGTAAGGGGTTTCTGTGTGTATCGGGCTGTTCTGTTTCTGGGTTGGGTATTTTCTTGGAGTCTATTAGGTCTTGGACTTCATGGCGGAGTCGGGCGCAGTTGTCGGTGTCATGGCCTTTTTGTTGGTGGAAGTGGCGGTAAAGGCTTAGGTTATAATGTGATGGTAGGGGATTGGGTAATGGTTTGGTATCCAAGGGTTTTAAAAGCCCTTGCCTCTTCAATTTCTCTAGCACCTTAGACAGGGGCCTTCCCAAGTTGGAAAACTGCCTGTTCCGGATAGCAGCAATTTCAGCAGAGAAACGGGCTTTGTTCCCGATGTTCCCCCAATGGGCCTCCTGTTTAGACCATAGAATTTTCTATTCTCGGCCTCTTCTTCCTCAATATCCATGACAGTTTCCCTCAACTGCCGAAAGTCTGCAATCATGGAGGTCATCCTCCTCAACTTGCCGTAAATGGAGGGCTTGGTGCCCTTAATAATCATCTTGATCTGATCCTTCTCCGAAGGCCTAGTCTGCATTTTCAATAATTGACCCCTCCACCGGTCCACATACTCCTTAAAATTCTCCTCCGCTTTCTGCTTAACATTCTCCAGATCACGGAGTGACAAATCGATCTCCAAGTCAGTGACATATTGCTTCAGGAAGCATCGGCCAACTCCCTCCAATCTTTCTTTACTTTCTTTTCCAAACTGTGGTACCATACCACGGGAGCTCCTTCAAGCGACATTCCAAACATTTTCTGTACCTGGCGTTGAGATAAGCCAACTGAACTCATGACTGATACAAACTGTCGGAGATGCACCCTCGGATCCCCATTCCCGTTGAACTTAGCCATATCCGGCATTTTGAACTGTGCAGGCAACTGTTCCTAATGTGTCATAATCCAGAAAATCCTCATTCTTACCCCTCATCTTGCGGGTAACCGACTCAACCTGATCCCGAAGTTTCTGTAACTCTGTCTGAGACCCAGATACCCTGCCTGCTGCATACTCTTCCATATCATCATCAAAAGCGGGGATATCATCCCCAATCTGTTCGGAGATTCCTCTTGCCTCACATCCCCAGAATGAACCCCGGCACGAGACCCAGCTATACCAGCCATAGCAGTAGTCAAAGCCTGCAACTGTTCAGTGATCTTGGCGAGACCATTCTCTAACTGATCCATACAGGACACCTCATTATCGGATTCACTCATATCTTGTTCTTTTAGTGAGCCTTGTCCCTTCTCTAACCCAAACGGTATCTATGTTGTCTTTTTGAGACATAGACGGTGTTAACATGATATATGTATGCATGAGGTGTATGAGATGCATGTAACATATAACATACTAAATAAAATTCTCAAACAAATCGGCCTATTATCATTTTAGAAGCTTTTGGGACAACTGTCATAAGGGTGAACCCGTCCCAGTTTAAATGGCCCAACGAGTTCATGTCTTATGGCAAAGAGCCCAACTAAATCCAAATGATAATATTCCGAAAACAAGCACAAGGTGGCCCATCAATCACTTAGAAGCCTTTGGCCCAATAGTCATGAAATACGTTCTTGTCCCAGTTTAAATGGCCCAGCAAGCCCATATCCCATGACAAATGGTCCAAATGGATCCAAACGATGATGTTCCCAAACATAAGCATAGAAGGGAGATAATGCAAACATAACATAATAATTTTTTACATAATGGCCCATCAACATTTCAGAAGCCTTGGGCCTAATAGTCATACAGTACGGACTTGCCCCAGTTTAAATGGCCCAGCAAGCCCGCATTTCTGACAATAGTCCAACTGCATCCAAATGAGGATGGTCCATAAGCACATTCTCAAGGGAATAATTGTTACTTTAACCATACAAACCAGTCTATGGGTGGATTTGCAAGAGTATGGACAAAGGCTCTCACTGGCAAAGGATAGCCCACAACTAGGTCTCCCCACTCAAGGGTTCAAGCGACCAAGTGAGCGTATCCCTTTTTATACACTAAGGTACGTGCCAATGAGCTATGGTGTGTGACGGACTGTCAAATGGATTTCCCGTTGTAGATTCCCCAGAGGGAAGGTGGAGCGAGGCTCACTTAAATACCCAAAGCCTCTTAGGCTCTTATCGCTTGGTGTCAGGAATAAACAACGAGTCCTCCAAATTAGTCCATCACAATGGCTACGAGTAGATGGCCATATAGGTGTCCTCACAGCTTTTCCTTCTAGAAAGGTAGTGAGTGAAGGAAGACACCAAACCATTACCTAGCCTCAAAGTGCCCTTGATTAAACCCCCACTTTATCCACTATATACATGGTCAATTAAAACATAAATCCAAACATTACAAGACAATATTTCGGGGCCAACTTTCTATCCCAGTGGAGTCGCCAGACTGTGGACAACAGAACCTGGGCGACGCCGTTCCTAGGCTCGCGGCCTAGTTGGGAAGTACTAAATAACATGGAGTCGCCACCCGGTGTGAACCGGGACAAATATTTAAGGCCGCACTCACCCCTCGCAAGGGAAGACCTCAAACCGTTGGGTTCGGAATGGTCCCTTACTTATGTCACTTGTAATGAAAGGATTTATGTAATAATTTAATCAAGCTTAAGTAACACTTATTTCCAAGAGTATCATGCTTCTAAATTCTCATATGCAAAATAAAACTTATGTACACATTTCACATATATATCTCACATTTAAAATTGCATGCTTAACATATATCAAAATAGCAACGAGCATACAACTTCATTTGCATATCACATTCAGGAAAACACAAGCACACATATTAACCATACAAGCACACATATGGGCACTTTTCCAAGCGGCACGTGGAATTGTATCCCAAGTACAGACCGCACTACCGTCCGTTCGGAATCGGCTACGGAATTTACGTCTGGGTTTCCATCCGATATACCCCAAGAAATAATACTCAAATGTTATCATGACATAAGCATATGAATTGTAATACATTAACATATTTGCATTTATACATGTGGAGATAGCTACTAGGAAAACTATGCATGAAATCTAATGAAGGGGACTCAATTCAGTGCGTTCGCATTCGTGTAGCGTTCGTAAACGCGTTCGAATGGAGAGGAAACAGAATGCTAGCGTTCGTATGGCGTTTGATAACGCGTTCGAACGGGAATGAAACAGAATGCTCACGTTCGTAGGGCGTTTATTGACGCGTTCGAACGGAAATGAAACAGAATGCTCACGTTCGTAGGGCGTTTGTTAACGCGTTCGAACGGAAATGAAACAGAATGCTCACGTTCGTATGGCGTTTGTTAACGCGTTCGAACAGAAATAAGACCTGAATAACAATATATATTCAGCGTCCTAGCTCACTGCTTTGCTGTTTTGCTTGCGGTTCGAACTCCGTTCTGCTCCTATTCGGCCTCGGTCTTGCTGCTCACTGCACGGGCCACCTGTTTTAACGTTTTCAATGAACTATTCCAAGTTTGTGTGGGTTCTTAGTGCAGTTGTATGTGATTATTTTTAAGATTATCTATGCAGTTTTTATGTTACTATTTTTTAAGGATTTGGGCTGCTGTTTTAAGGTAATTTAGGAGGTTGTTTAGGCGTTGTTTTAGGATTCAGCTAAGGGTGAGTTTGGTGTGTTCTGGATTCGGCTATGGTGGTTGTTGGTGCTTTGGATTCGACTATGGATGGTGGTGGCTTGTGGTGGGTTCTTTGTTCTCTTTTGTGTATGTGTGAAGTGTTTTCTTTTTTTTTTTTGTTTAGTCTTGGGCGTGTAGAGAGAGTGGAGAGATTCGAGAGAAGGGGTGTGAATTATATGCGTCAAAGAGACCATGGCTTTGGTTAGGGGTTGTTTATATAGAAGATGTCTAGGGTTTCACCTTGTCTCACAAGGAAGAGATCTTGTTTCCAAATTAGGAGAGATGAGAAGGTATACACAGGATTGAGGGGGGACAAAATATTTTTAAATTAGGAAGTTGTAATATTTAATTTGTGTTGGTTTAGGAATACAAATATTTTATATTGGTAATTATCTTATTAGATTAGGAAGTCAAATATATGATTGGCTTTAATTGGTTAGGATTGATTTTAATTAGGCATATCTTCTTTTTAGTTTTAGTATATAATATATTCAAATTATTTAAATTAGGCATGATTTTAGTTTAAGTTAGGTAAATATTTTATTTAATTGGTAAATGGTTTAAATATTTTATTTAATGTTTAAATTAATATTTATTTATTTAATTTGGGATGTGTTTTATGGGCTTTGGGGAGCTAAATGGGCTGGGTGTGAGGCTAGCAGCAAAACCAGAATTACCGACACCGTTCGAACGCTTCCTCGAACGCGACACGAACACCCGCAATCTGTTTTCCGTTCGAACGAAGTAGCGAACGCAGCACTAACGAAGACAGTGAGCTTGTTTATTCTGAATTTCCCCTTCCGATATCCGTTTCCTGCGGCTTTCGTGACTCAAAAGGTAGTGCCTCCAAATGAGGCTCATCATCGGGTTTCACATGCAAAAATGCAATGCCTACAGTAATATATTTCATAATGAAAATATGTTTAACTTGTCACATAGAGTGTATTGGAAATTTCAATTATAACGTAAGATGTTTAAAATATCATTATAATAATCAAGTACAAACAATAAAATTTCATTAAATCAGTCTTGCAATTTCTTGCTAAAAAAATAGAATGAAATTGCTTCTTTGTCACTGCCACTTTCACCTAAAGGTCAAAAATAAATTTCATATCATTAGCAAAATATATAATACAAAATAGTGTAAGTGTTGTTTTGAACATAAATTTCAGCTAATTTGCACACAAAGTCCAATCAATTTGAACATAAAATTACAATCTCAATATTGCTCACAAATACCAACAATTTTTTACAAAAAAATTACCTTAACTTTGTACACAACTTTCACAAACAATATATTAATTGAACCGTAAAATACTCAAGTTTTCAGCAATATACCAACATATCATCACATTTTTCATAACATGCACAAGTTCCAACAAACAAATAAATTTCAAAGATAAAATGCGTACATCTCAACAATAGACCCCATATTTATTTTTCCAACTCCAATTCTGCAAAACAATATAATATTTTAATAAACTACATAAGATAATTGTGATATAATTTGAATAGGTTAAAAAAATTATAAATTAACTTATAATTGTATTTAGTAATTAACTTCGTAATATAAGTTGCCTATTTAACACGAAATTGCTAAATGTCATGAATGGTATACTCATCTATTCCCTTGAACTTTGATTCAAATTTAAAAACAATTTAAAAAATGAAACAGTAATTAAAAAATATTAAAATTAAAAATTAAAAAATATTACCGTACTTGGAATATATTAAAAATAAAATAATATATTCGATATATTAAACGAAATTAGATTTCGACGCGGAATTAAAATTATATTTTAATTCGGGCAAACAGATTAATTTAGAATTATTTTGCTTGGCATTATTATTTAATTAAATTTGATTTAATTACGTCGCAACGGAAAGTTTGCTAATTCGGAATTAGAGAACCCGAGCCGGGAGTGTTTGCAGGCCCACTCGGATTTCGAATCAAGTGGGGCCCACAAGTCACATCACTAGTCACATCACTTGTCACTTTGAGTGATAGGTTTTGGTAATAATGATGATGACTTGCCTTACACACTTTGTATTGATGATGGCTTGTGTAAGACTTTTACCAAAACTTTGGTAAATCATTTATTTGATTTTTGAAATCAAATTGAACAAGTCAACATACACTCCTCACACTCTCTCATTCATGCAAATCTCACAAAATTGAACTCTCCCAATTTTCTTCTCTTTGCCGAATACACAAGGAGGAAGAAGGTGAATTTTGTTGCAAAATTTACCAAGAGCTAGCACTCACAAGAATCATAAAATGTGATAGGGAAACCATCTCAAGAGCTTGGAATCCTCTCAAAGCTTGGAGCTTTTTCATCTTCATCAAACTTTGAGCTTGGCCGAATTCTTGGAGGAAATTTTAAACTCAACACTTCCATAAACCGCTCATTGTAAGTATGATTCTGCCATACTTCTTTATTGTATTCATATTATTTTCATTGCTTCAATGATCTTGGGACTATAGTAGAAACCAACACTCCTTTGATGTATGTTGAGCTTCCAAGCTTGATTTGTTGAATTCCAAACTCAAGGGAAAGGTTTCCCTATCACCTTTGTATGATCTCTTTATGTGCTAGAAATGGAAGATTTTGAAACAAAAGTCTTCCAATTCTTCCTTGTGGTTCTCGGCCAAGCCAAGAAGAATAGAAGAAAAGAAGGCCATTAGGCCAAGGAGAGTGAGAGAGAGAGAGGAAGTGGCTTGAATGGAATAAAAGAAAAGAAATGAGTTTTGTAACATGGTTATTTGATTTTCCAAAAATCAAATGATATACCAAATGTTTGGTAAATGTCACTCACTTCCTTTCACACTTGTATGTCTTACAAGCCACCATCATTTCATCACCAAAATCCATCACCAAAAGTTAGGCAAAGTGACTAGGTGATGTGACTTGTGGGCCCCACTTAATTCAAAATCCATGTGGGCCCGCAAACACACCAGGGCTCGGGTTCGTTAATTCCGAATTAACGAATTTTCCGTTGCGACGTAATTAAATCAAATTTAATTAAATAATTATGCATAGTAAAATTACTATTCACGTCGCTTGCGAATTAATTCTAAATTAATTCGTTCGCCCGAATTAAAATTCAATTTAATTCCATTATGAAATCTAATTTCATTTAATATATCGAATATATTTTTTATCGATTAATTCCAAATTAATCGTCTCTCTCTATTAATTGAATTTTATCCCATATAAAATTCTCCGTAATTAATCCTAGATTAATTTCTCTCTCTCATAATTAATCCAGATTAATTCTGTGCGAGTCATACGTCATCGGTGAATCTTCGGGAAGCGACCAATGAGATCCCTAAATATGTTGGCAGTAAATCTGGTCATCGGAGTATCTAAATACGTGCGTACCTAGTACCACGTTCTTACCGATTTACAGGACATGGTTGGCTTCTAGCAAAGCATCGTGCCTACCCAATTCTCCATAAATATTCTTTTAAGGAATATATAATCTATGTCATGCGTAGTATACGTAGTATTGTGTATTGCGATCCAGTATCGAATGTCACATGCTAGGCCTGGGGCTGGAATTGTGTCTGCCCCGTACGAAGCATATATCGGATCTCTGGTAACTAGTCTCTATAATTGGATAAACATGACCTAGTCATATTATCCCGATGACTACAGTACTAAAGAGTACTAGTTCCGTATCCTACGTGATCATCATCTCCATATGACTGAAGTGATACTTCCATCTTGACATCACACCCAATACACTACGATTCTCAATATACCCAGAAGAGGCGTACACAGAACCTGTTAAAGTCCCGGACGACCAAAACCAATGTATATTGATTGTCGCAAGTATTAGCGATGCAAGTCTCAGGTTAAGACCAAATACACCTACCCTGATTCTGATTCTCATATACACATAGTCATACTACCAATAGGATTCCGAGGGGTCTATCCAGAGCGAAGCTGTTTCCGTACCATTGGTAAACACAACCTCCTATCACACTTGCATAAGTATCCAATACTTAAATATATGAGAACTATGTTGTTATGCTCCATAACACACACAAGTGCAATACTAGCCTATTCTGCATTATCGATGTCCAGTCTCGATAATACTACTACGACTAGGGATATTTAATTATTAAACCTTAGTGGATTAATACTGTCTCATATCTTATTAATCTGGAACTAATCATATGGACTTTTATCATTTACATATCTCGGTAATCCAATTACAAATGATAAAAGAGCAATTTCTATGTCACATAGTTAATTTGTACAACAACACCATGTTCTGTACAAATAGTGATGCTATGGGTCATAATTGTCCAACATTCTCCCATTTGGCCTATAGCTTATCACTCAAGTGTCCTACACCTGAACTATGTACGGGTCGCTCAAACTTCTGCTGAGAAACTGCTTTCGTCAGCGGATTTGCAAGGTTATCATCTGATGCAATTTATTCGATCATCACATTGCCACGATGTATGATCTTACGAATCAGTTGAAACCATTTGAAGTACATACTTGGATCGTTGATGAGACCATTAATTCTTTAGCCTGTGTTGTAGCCTAGCTCAACCGCTAACAGAACTACACCTAATCTAATTAGGATTATTATAGATCCAAAATGCTTCTTTTGCTGCCTCAGCTGCAGCAATATTCCGCTTTTGTTGTTTATTCGACAACAGTATCTTGCTTGAAGATTTCTAGCTCACTGTTCCATTATTCAAACTAAATAGTACCCTTATTACGACTTATAGTCTTTTTTATCGGTTTGGAAACTTGCAGCGGTGAACCCAGTCACTTCAAGTTCTCCTCCTCCATAGCTTAAGAAAGCATCCTTAGATTCATCTAAGATACTTAAGGATGTTCTTAACATCAATCCAGTGACTATCACTTGGATGGGCCTGATTGTGAGTCCATATTCTCAAAGCATATGAGACACTAGGTCACGTACATATTTTCAATGTACGATTTCTCGGAGAGTGCCAACAACTTTTAGATCTATCCCAGTAGATCCTATTCCTAGAATTAAGGTTGCATCTCCCAAGTATTCCATGGAGAATTTTAATGAAAGCCGAGCTTTCACCGATTGTATTATGGGAATGTCATTTCCAAGAAATGATATGTCATCTATATATAGGACATTCATTGTCAGTGCGCTCACATTAACCTTCTTATATACACAAGAATCATTTTTTGTTTTGAATTAAATCATATCATGATCTTATCAAAACGTTGGTTCCAAGAACACGATGCTTGCTTCAATCCATAAATAGATCGATTTAACTTGCAAACCTCGTTTGCATGTTTCGGTATGACAAAACCGTCAGGATGTCAATAAACATCCCCCAAAAGGTTTCCGTTAAGGAAAGCGGTTTTGACGTTCATATGCCATATTTCATAAATGAAATATGCAGCATTGACAAACATTATTCGAATGGATTTAACCATGGCAACGGGTAAAATGTTTTCGTCATAATCGACACTATGTTGATGACGATACCTTTTCTGTACAAGCCTAACTGTGTACATTTGTATGTTTCCATCCATGTATGTCTTCCTTGAAGACACATATAGTACCAATAGGCACAATGCCTTTCGGTACAACTACCAGTGTCCGAACTTGGTTGGTATACATGGAATCCATTTCGGACATCATGGCATTTTGCCATAATAGGGAGTCGATACCTTGTATCACTTCCTCATACGTAGCCGTGTTCCTCAATAAGATTGACATCTTCATGAGGTGAGATCAGAAACCCATAACTCCCAGGTTGTTTTCTGACTCTCTCTGACTTACGCGATTCTTGTGTATTCGAAGTTTGTGGTACAATTTCATCCCTGATGAATTGTTTATGTTCCGTTAAGGAATCGGTGCCTGGAACAGTATTACTCCAATTTTCATCGAGTTTTACTTTCCTCCTACTTACCACTGCATATAGGTATTCCTCTTAGGAAAACCGCATGGAAAGCAACAATTATATTATTCTCTTGTAAGTTGTATAAGTACTATACTTTGGTTTCCCTAGGACAACCTACAAATAGGCACTTATCCGATTTTGGGTTCTAGTTTGGTATCATCCAAACATATGCCCAGCATTCCCAAATCTTCAGGAATAAGAAACCTAGTTTTTTTTCCTGTTCATATCTAATATGAAGTATGTCTAACAGATTTTTCATGGAACCTTATTCAAAATAAGTATTGCACTGTTTAATGTGTATCCTTATTAGGAAATTGGTAGCTCAGAGCGACTCATCATTAACCTTACCATGTCCAACAAAGTTCGGTTTCTCTGTTCGGACATACCGTCAAATTGAGATGTTCCGGGAAGAGTCCACATTGAAAGAATACTATACTCTTTCAAGTAATCGAGAAACTTATATGTTTAAGTATTTTCCATCACGGTCCGACCGTAATGTTTTAATACTTTTACCGGTCAGTTTTTATACTTCTTGTCGAAACTCTTTGAATTTATCAAAAGTTTCTGATTTATGTTTCACAAGAAACACATAACCATAACGCGATGCCACATCCGTAAAGGTTACGAATTATTCATATCCACCTCTAGCCTAGCTAGATATGGGTCCACTTACGTCACTATGAACGAGGGCTAACAGATCGGTGACACTTGCACTTTTACAAAGTAAAAGGTGTTTTAGGCACTTTGCCTAATAAACTAGATTCGTAGACATCATTTGAACTAGAATCAAATCTGTACTAGTACCCACTATTCGAAAGTGTGGATATACGAGTCTTGTTAATGTTTCCCAGCCAGCCATGCCACTAATAAGTCTCATCTGCTTAATTCAGTTTGAGTGATTTGTTTGTCATGTTATATGTTTGAGATTCATTTATATTTAAATATAAAAACTGTTATTCACATCTAATGTGTTTATCTCAATATCATCTTTATAAACAAAAAACTTAGTGTTCTAGAATATAAATGTATTCCCGCAATGAGTTATACTAGATATAGAGATAATGTTTCTAGTCAAACTAGGTACATTATAACAGTTTCCTAATTTGAGTACATGCCCCTAGGGCAGTTCCAAAACTTAGGTTTCTACGGTTAAAACATCGACCCTTGTCCCATTTCCGACTCACAGGTATATCTTATCTGAAGTCAGTCTCCTGCTAATCAGCAGATTCTACACATCAGTACATATTTATGTACCACATCTAGTATCAAAAATCTAATTTTGAAACTAATAGTGAACATGTTTATGACAAAAATACTTGAAGCCGAAGCCTTGCCCCTCCTTCACTTCCTTCATGTCTGTTTTTTCCATACAGTAGTCACGCTTCAGTGACCCGGTTTGCCACATTTTAGGTAGACATCTTGGGATATGTCTTTTGTCTTCCTAAAAGACTGTGATGATTTTGCCTTTGCCCCCTTTTAGAAGCTCTGGCTCCGCCTCCTAGAGCATAACCATCAACTCTCCAAGAGTTTTCTCTGGGTTCATAATGAACCTGCCCCAGCTTTCGGGTAAAGACTATAAGATCAAATCTTTGGTAGTCTCGGCCACGTAGGTAATGCCCAGTTAACCTAGCTGATCGATGTCAGCAATCATCTGTGACACCTATTGCTTGACAGATATACCCTCTGACATACGCGAGCTAAAAAGCTTCTTTTTCAATTTGTACTTTTAAGATCTATGAAGATCCTTTAATTTCAACATCATGGTATAAGGATCTAATCCTTAGTTTTGACGATAAAATTAAAGTGTCATTTCATTAAGCATAAATGATTGAGCACTAAATTTATCATCACCATGAGTCTTCTAAAACTCATGCTCCACTATTTGCTCAACTCCGGGCTCAGGCCCGAGATGTTTCTCTATCAAATAGAATAACTTCTCAGTTCCCAAGACTATCCTGAGGTTTTATTCCCAATCTGAAAATTGTAGCCGTTTAAAGACATTTTCTCCCAGGATTATGTTCTAAACGTTAATCTTTCAGTTATCTTGATTTCAATAGTCCAACTATCCAATCAACAATTTCGAGTACAATCAAATATAATGATTACTATAGTCTAACTATATAATCAACTATTATTTGATTGGTTAAATTCAAATATATTGATTATTATAATCCAATTATATAATCAACTATAAATGAAGTAGTTTGAATACAGTTCAACTGTTAAATTTAAACAACAATTAAATATTAGTCAACTAATATATTTATTAATTAATGACGAAAAATGAAATAAGCGCATATTGGCAAGTATACGAAATTGCAAATTTAATACTTGCCTCCCACTATTTTTCGGCGAGCCTCTAACCCTCTGTTGAGTACTTGGGAAACCTAGTTTCCTAGTGGGCTAGGATTCCGTTAAATAACACACAATCTTGACTTTGGCCAACAAATTGTATGATACTTAACTAGGTAGATCTCTAAGATCAATTGGATCCCATCCAATTCCTAGATCCAGTAGTTGGACATCCAAGTCCGAAATATATATCCAATATATGCCAATATATCCAATATATTCCCTAACCTTTTTCCTCTGAATCAACTAAGCCTTGGCTTTGGCACAACAAGCTTAATAATTCCAGTTAAGCGGAACCCATTGACTTTGGAAAGCTTCATAATCGATATCGATGGACAAGAAGTGATATTGACTTTGGCCAACAAATCACAACTTGGACAAGACATGCAATATGGAACAAAGCCTTCATGATTCAAACACATCCGCGATGGACAAAGGTCTTGACTTTGGCCAACAAACCAGTGCCAATCTTGGATCTTGAGAATGAATCATTCAATGGAAGGAAATCGCTTAATATTTGTTGAGGGTTTTTTGCGTAATTGGCAACCAATTAATTATCTTTGATTAGGTCTCATCATACACCCTTAAGCATGCATTCTAAAAGCATAATAAGGCGCGAAAAATAAATTAATAATGATATGCAGATGGATATCTCACAAATTATTCCTAGAACAAATCATTCTCTTTCCTCTCCCCGGCTATCACTATTCTAACTTCTACCCAATTACATAACACTTCTAAAGAAACCTCATTTACATTGAGGGGAATAGGTGAGAAGAGAATTACAAAGAATTGAGAGATAAAGGCTGGACACGCAAGTCCAATTTAATAAATTCTAAATTTATTACAATAATTTCCAAAATTACCCTCACCGATCTAATATCCATCTGATATACATTATTCATACATCACATCCATGTATTCACACAAAACATGTTATCAATCAATCTAATCCAATTAATTAATCTTTAATTAATGACCATCCAATGTTCAAACAACGATTTGATTTGCGCGAGTCCAATTCGTTTAGGAATAAGTACTCAAAGTACGAATTCTTGAATTATATCGAACTAAAATTTTAAATCCAATTTATTTTGTATTCAATACTAATTCTTTATTTAATTCCAAATTAACTAATTACACTTTTAATGCGCCTTTACGACTTAGATTCTAAATCTAATCTTAATGGGTCTCAAAGCCCAATTAACATCCAATGTCAATTTAATTAAAGTCCAATGTGCTTTCAATTAATTTCTTAAGGCATGGACTTTGGCAACCAAAGCCCAATAAGGAATCAGCATTTGCCATAAAATTAATTTTGGCCCATTAGGCCCAATTAAATTTTTAAAGGCCCAATAATCATATTTGGACTTTATGGAAATGGTTTTAGGCCCAATTGGATCCAACCAATTTTCTTAAACCATACTTGGCCCAACCAAGCCCATTAAGCCAAAATACAACATTTTTAGCCCAATTCCAAATTAAGCCTAATTAATTTAATCACAATATTCCAAATATCACAATTATTTAATTAAAGTGTATTAGCTATAATTAATTAGTTAAATTAATATTTCCAAAACACCAATTATACTAATTAATCATGCTTTAATTTAATCAATACATGTCCAACATTATTGAAGCAAAATCAATCCCAACATGCTTCTATTAGCTCACGGCAATAATGGACTTTTATATCCGATTTTGATTTCAATCCAATAAAATCAAAAATCAATATATCCAAACATTTTAAACACATCCCATGGCTTAAAATCAAAAATGTATGTATTGCGTCACATTTTATGCATCAGGTCTGTCCCCGTTCGAACGTGTTATCGAACGCTATACGAACGTGAACCTTATGTTTCCCGTTCGAACGCGTTTTACAAACGCTACTCGAACGCGCATGCATTTTGTTTCATCAGGTCTGGATCCGTTCGAACGCGTTATCGAACGCTATAAGAACGCGAACCTTCTGTTTCCCGTTCGAACGCGTTTTACAAACGCTACTCGAATGCGCATGCATTTTGTATCATCAGGTCTGGTATCGTTCGAACGTGTTATCAAACGCTACACGAACGCGAACCTTCTGTTTACCGTTCAAACGCCTTTACGAACGCTACACGAACGCGCACACACTGAACTAAGTCTGTCTCATCATATTTCATGCACAATTGCCTTTTGGGTGATCTCCCTTGCATTATGTAGCCAATCATATTATTTGGATTATGTGGACTACCGTGGATTATCGTGGACTACCGTGGATTATCGTGGATACCGTGGACTATCATGGATTATGTGGACTATCGTAAAATGTTGTGGACTACCCTGGACTATCTTGAAGTGTTGTGGATTATGTGGACGACCGAGGACTATCGTGAAATGTTATGGACTACCGTGGACTATCGTGGACTACCGTGGACTATCATAAAGTATTGTGGAGTATTGTGGACTATGTGGACTACCGTGGACTATGTGGACTATATGGATTATGTGGACTACCGTGGACTATCGTGAAATAATTTGGATTACCGTGGACTATCTTGAAGTGTTGTGGATTATGTGGACTACCATGGACTATCATGGATTATGTGGACTATCGTAAAATGTTGTGGACTGCCGTGGACTATCTTGAAGTGTTGTGGATTATATAGACTACCGTGGACTATCATGAAGTATTGTGGAGTATTGTGGACTATGTGGACTACCATGGATTATGTGGACTATATGGATTATGTGGACTACCGTGGATTATCGTGGACTACCGTGGATTATCGTGGACTATGTGGATTCCGTGGATTATCGTGGACTAGTGTGGACTATTGTGGACTACCGCGACACCCTAAGTACGAGGTTTAGCACGCCAAGAATGACACGTCATCAAATTCAGGTCGAGGCAGCAGGCAAGTCAGGAGGCAGCTGGCGAGCCAGCTAAGTAAAAATGCATTGCATAACTTTGATAGGATTGTCACTGTTACACATTACACAAGTCCCATCAAAGTGGGGGCGACTGTAGGCACAACATTTTTGCATATAAGTCCCTATGATGAGTCTCATTTGGAGACACTACCTTTTAAGTCACGGAGGTCACGGAAAACAGACATCGGAAGGGGAAATTCAGAATAAACAAAGTTCACTGTTTTCGTTCGTGTATGAGTTCGAATGCAAAACAGATTGCGGGCGTTCGTGCCACGTTCGAGGAGGCGTTCGAACGGTGTCGGTAATTCTGGTTTTACTGCTAGCCTCACATTAAGCCCAATTCGCACAAGCCTTGGCCCACACGCCCAAACCCACTTAAAACACATATTTAACACATGGTGAAATCAAAACAAATCTAAAAATCACATACCAAATTAAAATAAATATTAAAATCAATAAAATATTTTAATTCCTTAATTAAGATATTCACCCACCAATTGCAGAAGATCCCTCCCTTTCATAAACCAATCAAAATATCTCCATTATTTACTTGATTCCCTTTCTTACCTAGAAACCCTAGTCTTTGCCTATAAAAAGAATCATTCACTGCCCTCCTCGAGGCTAGCTCATACACACAACTCACACGAAACTCACAGCAAGAAACCCTAGAAGTTCATGCATACTACAAAGAAATAACACAAAAATTCTCTTCATCTCCTTCCCCTAATCACCGAAAATCATACCTCCATTTAGCAACCTCGTATCACCGAAAAACAGCCCATACAGCAGCCCTAAAACACGCATACAGCAACCCTAAAAACACACAAACAGCAGCCCTCCACCACCGAAAATTACAACCAAAAACCGAACTGCAGTAACATAAAAACTGCACTTATAATCCTTGAAATAACCACACAAAACTGCACCAAAAAACCCCAAAAACAGCAGCCATGCACGCCAAAATAGTGACCTGAACAGTGAGTGGAAAATACAGAGGAAACAGCAGCAAAACAGAGGCCAAACAGCAGCAAAAGATGGAGAACGACGACTCAAAACAGTAAGACAACGAACGAGAGCATTGAACTAGTGAACCGGAAGACTTGCGGAGCATCCACCCTTCCGACTATCGTGTACCGTACATCCGAGAGATGATTTAAAAGGTTAGACCTGAGGGCACTTTTCTCATTAGTTTATATTCGTCTTTTGATTGTTTATTGAATTCTATTCGCATGAGAGTCGTTTGTGGATGCATGTTGTGGCTTGAATAAAATGGAAAATGTGTCGCCTCTTGTGGTATATAGGATGGAAACCCGGACATAAATTTCATAGCCGATTCCGAATGGACGGTAGTATGATCTGTACTCGAGATACAACTCCACGTACCACTTGAGTAAACGGCACACTCTTTTGTTTTATGTTGCTTCGGTTTATTTATTTTTCGTTATTTGAATTCTGCATGTTACTTTTGTATGCATGATTCAATCGAGTGCATGGGCTTAGTAAGTCGGATTAAAGGTCCCCTATTTGGAGGGGTTAAAATCCTTTACCACAATGCTTTGTCGCGCTGGTTGATGTGTGTTCGATTGGATATAAGATATGTTCAATCGGATATACTAAGTTTGATATGATTGTCTTTATTTTTGTATGCATGATGTGATCGAGCGCATGGGCTTAGTAAGTGCGATGAAAGGTCTTCTAATTGAAGAGGTTAAAATCCTTCGTCGCGCCTCGTATTTCGCTATTTGCTTTTTATGTATGTATTGCATCACATTTTGTGCATCAGGTCTGTCCCCGTTCGAACGCGTTATCGAACGCTATATGAACGCGAACCTTCTGTTTCCCGTTCGAACGCGTTTTACAAACGCTACTCGAACAGGCATGCATTTTGTTTCATCAGGTCTAGATCCGTTCGAACGCGTTATCGAACGCTATACAAACGCGAACCTTCTGTTTCCCGTTCGAACGCGTTTTACAAACGCTACTCGAATGCGCATGCATTTTGTATCATCAGGTCTGGTACCGTTCGAACGCGTTATCAAACGCTACACAAACGCGAACCTTCTGTTTACCGTTCGAATGCCTTTACGAACGCTACACGAACGCGCACACACTGAACTAAGTCTGTCTCATCATATTTCATGCACAATTGCCTTTTGGGTGATCTCCCTTGCATTATGTAGCCAATCATATTATTTGTATTCCTGCATTTATCCATTCGATGTGTTCTTGGGATGATATTCAAGCATGATTAGGCTGTTAGCATGTTATTTGGTTAATATATTCATGAGATAGTACTCAAGCATGATTAGGTTGTTCTTAGTTTTCCCTATCATATGATTGAGAAATGTTCATGAGATTGCCATGTGATATTGCATGTTGTGATGATTAATTTCATGCATGTGGATTTAGAAGCATGATACTCTTGGAAATAAGTGTTACTTAGGCCTGATTAAATTATTACACAAATCCTTTCATTACAAGTGACATAAGTAACGGACCATTCTGAACCCAACGGTTTGAGGTCTTCCCTTGCGAGGGGTGAGTGCGGCCTTAAATCTCATTTTCCCGGTTCACACCGGGTGGCGACTCCATTATTCTCCGGTTTATTCCCCCGTGGCTACTCCGTACTCCCAACCGGGCCGCGAGCCCGGGACAGCAATGCGTCGCCCCAGATCCTGTGTCCCACACCCACTTAATTCAAAATCCAAGTGGGCCCGCAAACACACCCGGGCTCAGGTTCGTTAATTCCGAATTAACGAATTTTCCGTTGCGACGTAATTAAATCAAATTTAATTAAATAATTATGCATAGCAAAATTACTATTCACGTCGCTTGCGAATTAATTCTAATTAATTCATTCGCCCGAATTAAAATCCAATTTTAATTCCGTTATGAAATCTAATTTCATTTAATATATCGAATATATTATTTTATCGATTAATTACAAATTAATCGTTCTCTCTCTATTAATTGAATTTTATCCCAAATAAAATTCTCCGTAATTAATCCTAGATTAATTTTCTCTCTCTCATAATTAATCCCAGATTAATTTTCTCTCTCTCATAATTAATCCCATATTAATTATGTGTGAGTCATACGTCATCGGTGAATCTTCGGGAAGCGACCCATGAGATCGCTGAATATGTTGGCAGTAAATCTGGTCATCGGAGTATCCGAATACGTGCGTACCTAGTATCACATTCTTACCGATTTACAGGACATTGTTGACTTCTAGCAAAGCACCGTGCCTACCCAATTCTCCCGAAAAATTCTTTTAAGGAATATATAATCTATGTCAGGCGTAGTATACGTAGTATTGCGTATTGCGATCCAGTATCGAATGTCACATGCTAGGCCTGGGGCTGAATTGTGTCTACCCTGTAAGAAGCATATAACGGATCTCTGGTAACTAGTCTCTATAATCGGATAAACATGACCTAGTCATATTATCCTGATGACTGCAGTACTAAAGAGTACTAGTTCAGTATCCTACATGATCATCATCTCCATATGACCGAAGTGATACTTCCATCTTGACATCACACCCAATACACTACGATTCTCAATATACCCAGAAGAGGCATACACAGAACCTGTTAAAGTCCTGGACGACCAAAACTAAAGTATATTGATTGTCTCAAGTATTAGTGATGCAAGTCTCAAGTTAAGACCAAATACACCTACCCTGATTTGGATTCTCATAGACACATAGTCATACTACCAATGGGATTCCGAGGGGTCTATCCAGAGCGAATCTGTTTCCGTACCATCAGTAAACACAACCTCCTATCACACTTGCATAAGTATCTAATACTTAAATATATGATAACTATGATGTTATGCTCCATAACACGCACAAGTGCAATACTAGCCTATTCCATATTATCGATGTCCAGTCTCGATAATACTACGACTATGGATATTTAATGATTAAACCTTAGTGGATTAATACTGTCTCATATCTTATTAATCCGAAACTAATCATATGGACTTTTATCATTTATATATCCCGGTAATCCAATTACAAATGATAAAAGAGCAATTTCATTTATCACATAGTTAATTTGTACAACAACACCATGTTCTGTACAAATAGTGATGCTATGGTCATAATTGTCCAACATGCATGACTTACAAGGTCCACAACTTGGTCATAGTGTTAGTGGTGACATACCAGTGTTAGGTGGAAATGATCAAAATTTATTTAGTGAACTACTTGATGAGGCAAAAAATATTCTATTTGAAGGTGCTGGAATGTTGATCTTGAATTTCGTTGTGAAATTATTACACATTAAAGTGATCAACAAAATGACCAATAAAAGTATTGATATGATGCTAGACTTACTGGGGCAAATGTTACCGGTTAGAAGTGAATTGCCTAAGTCGTATTATGAGGTAAAGAAAATATGTGTGATCTGGGAATGAGGTATGAATCCATTCATGCTTGTAAGTATGACTGTGTATTATTTCATACCGAGTATAAATCACTTGAATATTGTCCGATATGTGGTGAAAGTCGGTATAAAGTCCTTGGTATGGGGAAGAAAGTACCTCAAAAGATATTACGATATTTCCCATTAACGCCTAGGCTGCAGAGGTTGTTCATGTCACGACACACAGCGACTGACATGATGTGCCATCACGAAAAGAGGATCGGTGCGAAGGGCATACTCAGACATCCTGCGGATGGAGCCAAGTGGAAGGAATTTGATGACATGTACCCTCGTTTCACTGAGGACCCCCGTATTGTCAGGTTAGGTGTCACCTATGATGGTTTTAACCCGTATAGGAATATGTACAACTCTTACAGCATGTGGCCCGTTATTGTTATTCCATATAACTTACCTCCATGGAAATGTATGAAGGATCTGTTCATGTTTATGTCATTGCTTATCCCTGGTCCACATTCCCCTAGTAAAGATATTAATATTTACTTGAGACCATTGATCGAAGAGTTACAAACATTATGGAATATGGGTGTGCATACCTATGATGCAGCTTCTGAGCAGTATTTTCAGATGCATGTCGTATTATTATGGACCATTAATGATTTTTGAGCTTATGTTTCATTATCTGGATAGAGCACTAAGAGATATATGACATGTCCAGTTTGTGCGGGTCAAACACCTTCGCAACGATTACGGAATAAAATAGGATACACAGAGCATAAGAGATTTCTTGAGTTGAGTCATCTTTAGCGGAGAAGTAAATTATTCAACGGTCAATAAGAACCTCAGAGTATGCCCAGTCCATTGTCTAGATTCGACATACTTTGCCAACATCAACATCTCAGAGACATCACACAAAGGAAACATCCTAATAAAAGAGATAAAAATAAAAAATGTCAACCTGAATAGTTGAATTAGAGAGGAAAGAGTATTTTCTTTGAGTTAGAATATTGGGGGACTCTGAGTCTGCGACATAATTTGGATGTAATGCATATAGAAAAAACATATGCGAGAGTTTAGTGGGCACACTCTTCAATATTCCAGGTAAGACGAAGACACACTGTAAATGCTAGATTGGACCTGCAAGATCTTAGAATTCGTAGTGAATTGCATTTACAAGTCACTCCTCGAGGTCTTATTAAGCCACCTGCTAGTTACGTGCTAACTCAATCAGAGAGAAAATCATTATGTGATTGGCTGAAAATGGTTAAATTTCCTGATGATGATGCATCGAATATTGGACGTTGGGTTAGAGATGATACAATAACGGGGTTAAAGAGTCATGACTATCATGTGCTTCTGGAGATTCTCCTTTCTTTTGGCATTCGACCTTATCTGCCACCGAATGTATGTGACGTCGTACTTGATCTATGTGGCTTCTTTAAACAATTATGTCAGAGGACATTAACCACATATGTTATTGATGAACTTGAGCGAGGAATCGTGATAATCATGTGTAAGCTGGAGCGAATATTGCCACCCACTTTTTTTGATGTGATGGTACATCTGGCCGTGCATTTACCTTCCGAAGCTAAGAAGGGAGGTCGTGTCCATTACAGATGGATGTATCCCATTGAGAGGTACTATACAGTTTTAAATATTACATTCTTAAATTTGATTTTGCATTAAATTTATTATTAATGTAAATTTATTGTCATATCTGTAGGGCTTTGGGACATTACAATCAATATGTGAAAAATAAGGCGCGACCTTAAGGGTCCATAGCAGAGGCTGTTTTAATAAGTGAGGCAATAACATTTTGTTCAATGTACATGCAGAATATTGAAACTCATTTTAATCGTCGGCCACAAAACTATGATGGAGATGCAAGTAATCAGCAAGATATCACAGTGTTCCATCAAAATTGCAGACCGTTAGGAGCAGTAGGTGTCAAATTAATAACATTTGAGGAAGCTCAATGTGCGCATTGGTTTATATTGAGTAATTACAATGAAGTGCAACCGTACTTAACGTAAGTCTTGTAGGTGCATAAGTGTATTTTTATTGTCTTACATTAACGTAACTCATTTTTTGTAGGCAACATATTACCATGCTACATTATGGTGGTGACCACAACGTTGATGGAAGACATAAAAAAGAATTTTCTAAATGGTTTGAGGCTACTGTAAGCCCTAACATTGTCTATTTATTTTTATCCTAACAGTAAATTATTTAAGTTTGTTATATTAACAAATAAATATTATCATGTGTTAGATAAACAACCAAGTGCAAAATGGTCAACTGGATTCGTCCTCTTCGTTAGTTTCATTGGCACATGGGCCTCAAAAGCAGGCTTACGAATACAGTGGATGCATTATGAACGGAGTTAGATTTCGTACCGAGCAGCGAGATGTTTCACATATCACTCAGAATTATGGAATTGTAGTCCCATGAGAACACGGCTCAGATATTGTTGACTTCTACTGAGTGTTGCAATCAGTCATTGAGTTGATATACAGACCCATATGACATATTCTTCTATTCGAATGCAAGTGGTTTGACAAAAATGCCAGAAAGAGGAGAATTCAAGTTAGTAATCATCTAACGTCAATTAATATTCAATGTTATTGGTACAAAGATGATCCATATATTTTTTGTACCCAAACATGGTCTGTGATATATATATCTGATCTAAAGCTAGGAAATGGATGGATAGTGGTAGAAAAGTTACAACATAGGGGTATTTGGGACACGCATGAGAAAGATAGTGTTGAAATTTCAGATGAAGCACAACAAGTCTCTGACAACTTTGAAGTTCCTGAATAGATATTTCATTTACCAAATGTCACCGTTCTTGAAAATATCACGTTAACTCGAGAAAATACAGATGTTGAGATAATTCCTCATTCTCAAGTTAGCGTGGAAGCAGCAAATGAAGAAGAATTCGAAACTGAAGATGAGTACGAGTCCAGTAAAGAATCCTCAAATACCGAAGATAATAGTGACTAATATAGTTAGTATATGATGTGATGGATGAATAATATTAATTATTATAATGGATGGTTGTTGTTGTTTTGAATTATTATCATCATGGATGAATGGTTGTTGTTGTTGTTTTGAATGATTATTATATCATGGTTGAATCTTTATTTTTGTTATTATTAATATTATCATATTATTATTATTATTAAGTCTAACATTTAGCGTCGAACAACTAAATCGACGCTAAAAGTCTAACATTTAGCGTCGAAAAACTAAATGGAAGCTAAAAGTCTAACATTTAGCATCAAAATAAGTTAATCGACGCTAAATGCTAACATTTTAGCGTTGATTAAGTTGTTCGAAGCTAAATGTAAAAATTAATTTCCCTAAAAAATTACCTACCTTAATTTTATTAGCCGCCGCCAAGTTTTAGCATCGAATATTTCGACGTTAAAATAAAAATATTTCGACGCTAAAGGGTTATTAAAATCCCTAATTCGGTTTCCCATTTCACTCTCTCTTCTTCTGCGAATTCAATTTCTTCTGCGAAAAACACAATTCTTTTCCTCATTTTCACGCCAAACTTAAGGGTTAGGGTTGATGGTTCAAGGTTTTATCAAGTAAGTAAGCTTTCTTTTCATTTTTTTGGTTCTCAAATTTTTGAATTTGGACATGTTCCAAGTTTTAGTTTCTTGACTGTTTGCATGTTATTCTTGTTTGAAGTTGTGCATTTTTGTTATTGTTGTTTCCATTGGTAATGGATAAATAAGAAAGTTACGAAACAATGAAAATTGTTGAATCAAAAACAGAGAGCTCAAATGTTTTTGGGAATCTGTTAATAATTCTTTGTAGATATAGGGACAAATGTTATTTGTATTTGTATTGTCCAAATCTAAAATCACAATTTTTTTCCTTTAGTAGGAAAGTAAAGAGTGTCTATTTTGAATGGCTAGGTCAAAAGCAGAAAGAAACAAAATCTAAACTAAATAAATAAGCCAAATCCTACTAAAAGATGGGCACCTAAGCTTGAGGTTTGCATGTGCTGTTGTGGCTATGAAGATTTGAATTTTTTCAAATTGTGGTTAATTAACACAAAGACAAGACTGGTTTATGGTTAGCAGAATAAAGCTGACTTATCCTGTTCTTTTCTTTCATTTTTCTCTTTTTTGCAAGTGTATGAATGGTTATATGATTGGAGACTAGAATTGGTGGCAATGGCATTGTATCTGATATTCTAAGTTGGTCTCATAAATAGTAAACCTTTATTAGATTACAGTCACTTTCCATTCGGCCAACTATATGATGCAAGGCAGGGTATTGACTTAATAACTTTTGTTACACTGAGAAGCCTAGGCCTCTATCCTGGTTCAGCTCATGCTTTATGCTTTGATTTCAAGTCAATTGCTATAAAATGGTTTTGGGGACAGATGCAGAACAGCAGCATTTGCTGCTGTTCTGCACCTGTCCCCAATCCAGCCTATCTTGAATGGAAGAAGAAGTCTTTGATCCTTCTCAGTTGGTTACATACCACAATGAGACCTACTGTCTTTGCCCAAGTTATTGGATTCAGTCGCAGTCACTCCAATTATTGCTAGCCCGGGCTTCCATTATGATAAATATACCACGGGTCTTACTTAGTATAATATATATAGTATACGAGTGTTGGATGATTTGATGATTCTTACCTTCTTTTGGACCCTGACGTGTGATTGTACCCCCACAGGGACGCCTGACGAGTTTGCTTTTTGAGATTATACAAGTTGGTTTTAGAATCTAATAATTTATATTGAGCAGTTCATGTGTAATGATAAAAGTTTATATGGTTATTAAAATATTGAAATTTCATTAGCATCATTATGATTATTTTTTTGTCATTGATAATGTCGGAATTGTTATTTTGCAGATGGCACCGGGCAATCACAGACGAGTTAATGCGACTTCATCTACATCTGCAAGGACAGATGCCCCTGTTGGGGTCTCTGCTAGCACAAGTGACTCGAGTACAGCGAAGGGTCGAAGACGCACCTGTGGCCTGGGGTTGGTTAAGCACGTTAAGGTTCATGGTTCTATCCGGATAGAGATATCAGATGATGGACAAAGACAAATCAGAAAACATAATTCAGCGTTTACTACAGCCATAGGTGCTGCAACTCGGTTTGAAGCTCCCCAAAACTACGTTTCTTTGAGAAAGATATCGTGGGAGACGAAAATCAACCAGCTCTTCCCTTCGCTACTTGTGAGTTTCCTTACAGTATTAAGTTTTCGATATTGTTTGTTAGTTTAAATTTTAATTTTTACACTCATTTTTACTTGGTTGCTATTCCTATAGGAGTGGTTCGACTTCGATCTTACCAAAGCTAATGTCCAACAGTATCTTGACTACCAATGAAGAAAAGTTATAAGGATTATATGACAAAAGTCCTGAAACTAATATTCGACAAACATGGACCTTTGGATGCTCCACAATATAAGCATGATTTTATAGAGGAGCAAGACTGGACATTCTTGTGTGAGCTTTGGTCTAGCGAGAAACACGAGGTAAATTTTAAAATAAACAGAAATTTATAATTCTCTTTGTTTTTGGTAATTACAGTGTTGTTAAATGCAGAATAAATGTCACGCAAATGCGGAGAATCGAAGTCACTTGCGTTTTAACCATCGTGGAGGTTCCAAGCCATTTATCCAACATCGTGCCGAATATTCTGAGGTAAATATATCCTAACCTGAAATTTAACAGTTCATTATTTTTACTAATGTGGAATAATAGTACATGTATTTTATGTTTTTAGCAGAGTAGCACAAGTGAGGTGCAATCATTTCCAGATTTTTTCCGAATGACGCATTACAATGAAAAGAAAAATGGATCAATGAAGAAGTCGAACGCTACTATGTAAATTTAAGTTTTAAAAATAAAATAATTGTTATTTTAAATTTAATTTTTACTTTTCAAATTCTAACATTAACTTATTTTTTTTAAACAGAACGAAATGGTGGAGCTCCAACAACAAACTCAGGAGACAGGGTCCGACCCGATACCAGATGAGCAGTTGTCGCAATTGATTTTCAAAAACCAGACAGCGTACAACGTCGGCCTTGGCACTCGTAAGAAGCCGACGTCATCTGCACGCACTACTGTTTTTTCGGACACTGACTCGTGCCTTCGAGACCAGCTAGCCACCACCCAAGACGAGTTGAATAAGACTCAGGAGGAGCTAATACAGGTCAAGGTGGACCACGAGAAGAAATTGGAGCCATTCGACCAGCAGATATGAGCTTTCCGGGAGATGTTGGAGGCCTCACTCTGCCATGGTGCATCGGGCTCGAGCGCCCCCATCACAACAACAATAAATTTTATTTCCATTTGTATAAACATTCAGAACAAATAGTTTTAATATACTATGTATTTTTTTAAATAAATTTTCATTATAATAATAAAATAATTATTAGAACATTTCCTAATTGTGCTATTAATCTTGATTTTTTTTTGAAATAATAATATTTTTTAATATTAAATTGAATATTTTAGAGCAAAATTATGTAAAATAATATTTTTTAAAATATTTTTAAACTTTTTGCGTCGAATGGAGGCGACGCTAACAGAAATAAAAAATAGTATTTATACTTTTTAGCGTCGAAATATTCAACGCTAAACGTTATTTTTAGCGTCGAATGTAGCGACGCTAAAAGTATACAAATATTATTTTTTTTAATTTATTTTAGCGTCGACCATAAGCGACGCTAAAAGTCTAATTTTTAACGTCGAATACTTTTGTCGCAATATATGAAATATAGCGTCGGGAACTCTAATTTTTCGTCGAAATAAATTGGACGCAAACTAAGAGGTTTTAGCGTCGATAATATTTATTTCGACGCTAATTGTCATTTTCGTCCACATTTTAGCGTCTAAGTTTGGCGTCGAAATTTTTCGACGCTATTTACTGTTGGTGTCGAACGTTTGACTTTTGGCGTCGATTGTATTCGACGCTAAAGGCCATATTTTTTGTAGTGTGCTTTTGAACGCCACACAAACACGAATTCTCTGACTGGTTTCATTCGAACGGGGTGAAGAACGTGACACGAATGCATTCTAGTATCGTTCGAACACTGGGATGCATGCGACACAAACACGAAATCTGAAAATCCAAAATTTACAAATCAACTTAACTTGATATGTTCCGGGGTTGGTCAACTCAAAAATATAACCATATTCATAATGACCTATCGTACAACCGGGGTGTTATAATTAAATTAAATTCACATATCATATCCTTATTGGATAATTGTATTATTCTGTTGCTGCCTTAGAATACCAACTAGCTCAATCATACCGCTGCTTAATTTCTTTTACTTGCCTTCCATTTTAATTAGTTTTTTCTTGACTGTACTTAATGTTTTTACTGTTAAGTCACCAAGTTTTATGTGGGTGCCATTTGATTCCGTCGGTTAAAAATTTATATGGGAATTATATTAATATCGGACTATAATTACATTTAAAAAAAGAAAAAAAAATGAGTACGTTTCATGTGATTTCACTTGCCCAGGACCCAATTTTTCGCAATTATCCTTTGAATCTTCATCACACACCCCCACCTAAATATACCAAATACAAAGCCATTTAAAAATCTTCCTTCGAACAAGTTGCTAGCTAGTCACGATTTTCTAATTGGATGGTAGAAGTGACTAATAATTGCCATACGATCTTTTTCGAAATTGGGAATTTAATAAGAAATGAAGATAAAGTTTCATTAATTTTTTAATGCTTGGTTGCATTGACTTGGAGATACCATTCACATGTATTGTATGGTGTGGGGTGTATTTTTGTGAGAGCTAAGAGACAAGCTGATCATTCTCAAGTCCTCTAATAAATTTGCCCCAGAGAGCGACGTTCCAGCTATGGATTTCAGTGTCAATGGGGAAATCTTCTAACATTGACCTAATATTTTCCATATCTTGACAAATGAAACCTCGATTTTTGTGTTTAAAATATACATTGTTGATTTATATAATTCAGTTGAAACTTGAAAATGGTACACAACTAACACTAATAAAACTTTATTTTCTTTGGTCATGGAACAACAACAACGCCGTGAATTGACACTATTAATGCAATTGCACTCCGGTGATTTTCTCCGTCAAAATTCTGATCGCATGATGGAGAATTCCATCGATCGTGATTATAAGCCTCCGATCAAAGAAATGGATTTCTTTTCTAGTAACAATAATCAATTCCATGAGCAAGAAAGAAATTTGAAGCAGATCTTGACCATTCTAGTATAAACGTAAGCTTTCATATATACATATAGACTTATTTTTTTTTGTCGTTTCATATATGGGATTGTTTTATTACCATTAGTATGGATTCTTATAGACAGGATTGAATCTCCTCACTTCATGTTCTGAAATTCCGACAACAGCGAATGATGATAAATGTTCCAATACAGAAGTGAGTTTCAGTATAATAAATTTGATATGGTTTTTCATCTATCTTTGATTTTTTATTATGTGTTTATATTGATTTTCAATGGGTATCTGATATTCAGCTGAGCAAGCTTAAAGGCGAGTTAGAAAAGTTGCATGAAGAGAACAGAAAGCTGAGAAACATGTTAAATCAGATAACAAAAAGTTACAATGAATTGCAGAGTCAACGACTCTTGGCTATGCAAAAACAAGCATATGGGAGCCTGCCAGGGCTGGCGAATTTGGTTAGTTAAATTACCTTTACCTTGAAACATGATTGCTATTTTTATAATTTTTAGCTTAACTAATTAATCAACTACAGTTCTTGAAACAGAAGGCTGCTGCGTGGAATGGAATGTCAAATCCCTTAATGTTAGCCCACCAGATTATGGACCCACGGCCATCTGCTGCATTGAATGTCAACGAACCTTCGATATCAGATGATAAGACTCGGGAGCTGTCAGTTTCTCCGGCAAATACTGCTGAAGTAATTTCAATGGAACTTAACCATCCTGTGATTAAGAATAATAATTCAGGGAAGCAACAAGTTTCTAATAATGAAGATGGTGTTGAAACTTCTCAAATTGGGTCTCTCCTAAATCAAAGAATGAAGAGCAAGCTTCTGAAGTGCCTTTTAGGAAGGCTAGGGTTTCTGTAAGAGCAAGATCAGAAGCTCCTCTGGTAATATAATCAAATGCACCTTGATTATGCACTTACTTTTAATATCTATATTTATTACAGTCTATGCAATTAACAAAATGATTTTGTTTGTGGCTTAATCAGATCACTGATGGATGTCAATGGAGGAAATACGGTCAAAAGATGGCCAAGGGTAACCCTTGTCCACGTGCTTACTATCGTTGCACCATGGCTGTTGGATGCCCAGTTCGTAAGCAGGTACATTTTTCTTCCATTTTTAGTAATCAACAATCTTTTGTATTGCCAACTAATTCAATTAGTAAAAACTCCTGTATGAAAATACTAAGCTTGGTGTGGAGAGATAATTGAATTGCCAATATAACTTTAAAAATAAATCAGTTATAAATTTTTTGATAATGATACAATACTCCATTGAAAAAATTATATATATAAAGTAAATTTGCTCATGAACAGGTGCAACGATGTGCAGAGGATAGGACCATTCTCATCACAACTTATGAAGGAAATCACAATCACCCGCTACCAGCAACAGCGACAGCCATGGCAAATACTACCTCAGCTGCTGCAGCCATGCTTCTTTCAGGTTCGAGCACAAGCAAAGACGCTCTAACAAGTTCAGGTTTCTTTCAGTCCGTGCCTTTTGCATCAACAATGGCAACCATATCTGCTTCTGCTCCATTTCCCACAATTACCCTTGACTTAACACAGAGCCCAAACCCAATGGCGCAATTCCCTCGAGGCCCTTCTTCATCAGCCACAGTTCCTCTACCTTTGCATAGTTGCTCACAACTTTTAAGGCAGGCCACGTACGCCCAAACTAAGTTTCCTTCAATGCAAAATTTGCAATTAAGCCAACAACATGCTTCCAACATGGTTGAGACGGTCACTGTAGCCATTACTTCAGACCCGAACTTCAGAGCAGCCTTAGCAGCAGCAATCTCAACAATAATTGGCGGAAACAATAATGAGACAAGCGGGGTAGCTAGTGCTTTGCCTGGGTCTCCACAACTTCCTCAATCTTGCACTACTTTCTCCACAAACTAGATTTATTTCTTCCTATATAGGCATTGGATGACTTTGTGGTTGATGGCTCACGGCATGGCCTAGAGATAAATTTTGATATGTCTTTAGAGGATGAAATTATTCTGGTGCAGGTGAAGTACAAGTGTTTTTCCTTTTTGGGGTTGTAAAAATGGAACAGTTGAAACCAGTATTGTTTCTAAGAAAATAAGTTGCCATCTACATATATGAAATAAAGTTCGGTGAAGAGATATATTTTACACATAATGAATTGAAGTTACAGCTGCAGGTTTAATGTGAGGATTATGTAATAGTTATTGATATAGCTACTACATTCAATGTATATTGATGAGTAGTTTGCTTATCTACGTTTGAGGGTTTTGATTTTCCTATTTCTGGTTGTTGGAAGTTTTATGTTTTCGGATAGATACGTATACCTGATTCCATAAAAATATTCATTGTACATTGTTGGCGTAATAGCTATAACCCTTTTTGGGGAAAAAAAGAGTTAAAGATGTAACCTGATCCAAATATCTGAGATGATCCATTAATTATAAATTTATTTTATTAAAAATATTATTAGATATAAATTTGAAATAAACTCTTCCCAGTCTTCTTATTGTGAGTAAAATTAAAATTTTAAACTTTTAGGCGATAGTCAAATATAGGAAAACACATTCATTTCCAAAAAATTATATTTACGGAAAATATTTTTTTACATGAATGGTTTACGGTGGAGCAAACAAATCTTTAGTGTGAGTGTTAGTTCCATTTTTGTTGGCAATGTCCGTAACAAAACCTTTTCAATTGAGTTGTAATGAGTCTTGAAGATCTCGAAGCAATTGGACAAGTATTTGGACAACATCATATGAAGATTTCAGAACGATATTACAAGCGTTTTAAGTTGCAACTGAAAACCAGTCCGCGACCTGCGTTCAAGTTACGTTCGAACGTTTCGAGGCAGAAACTTTGCGTTGAGTTGCGTTCGAATGCCTTTGCATAAGTAGGATATTTTGGACACGTTTTAAAGCCAAAATAACACTAGAAAACCTTTTCCTTTGCCCTACCTATATAAACAAACATTGAGCCAACTTCACAAGTGTTGAAAAAATATTATCAGCCTAAACACATTCTTAGTTTTTAATCTTCTCGTTCTAACCTTGAAGACTTATTTGATTTTCCTGTCTTCTTTGTTTGTGGTGAGATTGATCTTTGTTAAACCATCAACACATCAAAACCGAATTTCCTAAACCTTCAGAGTTCTCAAGGAGGAAGATTGGTAGTCGGAGTTTCAGCGTGCTTGCAGAGTTGATCCGCTGAGAGACTTCAGAGGTTTTGAAAAAATTGTGGGGTACGAGCTCGAGGAATTCTTCGAGTTCTTGCAGTCTAAAGGTACTAGAGCCGGTGGAGTTGCCGCCATAGGTCTTTTACCATCACTGTAAGTTTTTCTCATAATGGATTTTTGGGTGGTAGCCGAGATACCCATAGTGGTTTTTTACTCGCTCGAGTTTTCCACTCCGTCACCAAAATATTTGTGTTGATTTTATTGTGAATGCTTTTAATATTCTGCATTATATTATAATTGTGTACTATTGAGGTTGCTTGTTGAGAATCCATAATAATAATATTTAGGACTTGTCTTAAAATATTGTGATAAATTCTGCATAGGGTCAGAACCTTAGACAATTAAGAACTTTCAATTGGTATTAGAGCCTGAACTCGATCATTGACCGGTTAGCTATGGAAAGAAGTCAACGTTTAAATTGTCCCTCATTCTTTGATGAGACCGAATATTTGCATTGGAAGGTTCGCATGAGAACGTAGAGTAAGGGTGGAAACCTCCCGTGGTTCTGATTGATGGGGTCTCTTCCCCTAAAGATAAACTGACTTGGACCAATGATGAATTTGAAGCTAGAAATAGGAACAACAATGCAATTAATGCCATTCATGGTGTTGTTTGCTTGACTGAATTTAGGAGAATTTCCATGTGTGAAATAACTAAGGATGTTTGGGATATCCTGCAGACTATGCCCAATAATAGACTCCAGGATCTTGCTACTAGGTTTGAGGTCGCCTGAACGAATGATTATGAGACCTTTGTTGAATTCTATGCTGAGATTAACGATATCGTTAACTCAAGCTTTAACCTAGGTGAGACTATTTCTACTAGCATGGTAGTTTAGGAAATCCTTAGATCCCTAGCTGACAAGTTCCTACCTAAGATCACCGCCATCGAGGAAAGTAATGACCTTGATCACCTTAAACTATAAGACCTCGTAGGTAAAATGCAGGTATATGAGAAGAAACTTCATAGGTATCAAAAGTCCAAAACTATAGCGATGAAGATTGCGAAGGAAGTTGCTCATGATCTGTCAAGTGATGATGATGATACCCTCACAGATCATGATTTTGCCATGTTTGCAAAGAAGTTTAAGAAATTTCTTAAGCTGAATAAGAGTGGCTGTGATAGGGATAGAGAGGATAAGCCTAGAGATAGTATGCATAGTATGTGAGAGTCTAGAGAGGATAAGGGTAGCAAACCCCGTGGTATCCAGTGCCATGAGTGTGAAGGGTATGAGCATATTAGATCTGAGTGTCTCACATACCTTAAGTCCAAAGGCACGAAAGTCATGGCATCCTTACTTAGTGATTCAGAAGGTGGCTATATTTTTATGAGTCTTCTAAAGATAAAAGCAATTTTATGTTTGCTGCTAGTATGTCTGGTGAGAGAGAGGATATTGTTATTGATGAAGATGATATATCTGATTTCTCTCACGATGAGTCTGTAGATGAAGATAGTCTTCAGGTAGCTTATGTTGAACTATTTAATGAGAGTTTAACTATCAAAAAGATGAACATAGAGGTCAATTAGGAGGCTGAATGAGGTAGAGCAAAGCCTTGTGATGATTGATGACCTTGAGGAGAGGAATAAAGGGCTAGTTGATAGGGTCCAATCCTTAGAATCTGAACTTGAAGATGCTAGAACCCAGTTGTCTGTAATTTTTAGTGGAAATAAAAAACTAGACCGCATGTTAGGGATTAGCGTTGAGCCTAATTGTGACAAGGCGTCATCATCTAGAGCCGTTTTTAACCATCCTAAACATGACTTAGGTAAGAAGCATGTTAAATGTAGTCATGTGATTCCTCAGTTTGTTCCTCGTTATGTGTCTCAACCTCTATCTAGAGGTGTGGTGGGTAAACCTCGCTCTCATCCGAGGTTTGTGTCTGTTTGCCATCACTGTGGCAAGGTAGGACACATTAGGCTTAAGTTTTTCATGTTGCCCAAACAAAAAAGAAGGCCTAAAAGTGTGTCACCTAGATTTAACTCTTCAAATCTAGTGTCTCAAGTTTCTGCACTAACTAAACAGATGGAATTCCTTAGTGAGAAACTTGATGTGTTGACTTGGAATTCTCAAGTGGAAGAAATTCCTAAAGAGTTTGGGTGAGGAAACAAGATGACTTCCCATCTACCTCTGAGTGCCTTGATTCTGAAAGGCATAATGAGATAGCACTTTAGTGTAACTCTTCCTAGAAGTTGCATTTTATTTTCCCATTGCATGTGTGTGTCTATGTTTATATTTTTGCAAGTTTATTTTTTATTACATATGGGTTTGTGTGTTCTTTGTTTTTTTATCCCTTGATATATATGATGGAATCCCGAACATAAATTTCATAGCCGATTCCGAATAGACAGTAGTATGATCTGCACTTGGGATACAACTCCATGTATCATTGGATATTGACAAGCCATGATGTGTCTTTATATTTTTTTTATGGTAGTTAAAACTGAAAAATAAAAAATTAGAAAATGAAAAAGACCAAAAATATTTTTTCTGGCTTCTCAAAGCATGAAAAACTTGTTGCATGTGATCATGGTATGTACGATATATGTTTATGCATGTGTAATATGTTTTTATATTTTTTGACGCTCTATGTCCGTGAGTGTGTGTGCTAAAAACCTTTAGTATATCTTGTGCTTGTACATACACGTTTTTATTATTGTCAAGGCTTGGTCGCATGTATGAGTTTTTGGATTGGCAATCTAATCTCTATCATACATAGCTCATTAAATAGTGTGACCTTTGACTAAATGATCTTGTGTTATCCCCTAATGAAAAATAAAAAAAATATAATACAGTTTACATGAGACTCAATAGCGAAAGAGCCAATGGGCCAAAATTGAAAAGATAATGGCAAAAACCCTTCGCTTAAAAGAGTTTTTCAATATGAGCTCATTATATTAATGGGGAGAATAATATAGAATGCAACCAATATTGTTTATTTTCAGGTCCTAGTGGTGCTGGGTTTGAACACATATTTTATGGACTTGGTGTGTCAAGAGATGAGATTTCTCTAGCTGTGTCCCGCACATAAAATAAGGTCTTAAGCGTTGATTCGTTGTGCACTTATTTTTCACGCAAGTACTTGTTATATTTTATTGTTTATGTCATATACATGTGTGTCGTATTTAGAAAAATTTAAAGTGATGCATATTATTTCTTGTCATAAACAGCTGAGTACTGACTGAGTATCATTGTACTTGCTTGAAGTGTTATTTTAGTCATTTTTTTTACTCAATGTGTGCTACATGTTATTGCATACCATTTCTTTTGTGGCATATTTCTGAGTCTTGTTTTTACTTCCCTTGTGTTATTTTTGCTACCTAAGTGGGTCTATTAGTGAGGATGAGTAAGTCATGTTTGCACATACTCTTGCATGTGTTGTTTCTCTGGTAACCTTTCCCATTGTCATTTCGTGAAAAAAAAATGGAGAGTAGTTTAATATTTTTGGAGTAGTTGAGTAGTATATCCAATATATCCATTTGTTTGATCTTCATTTTAGGGGGAGTAGGATTAAAGGGGAGTAGGATATCTACATGTATATGAATGAAAGTCTTATAAATTTAATCTGTTTTATCTTTTCTTTATATTCCCTGTGTTTTACATGGTATATTCTTGTTTGTGGATATTTCCGGTAAACAGGTTATTTATTGAGGTGGCATTGATTTCAAGACTATTTGGTTAGATATTAGATCGAATCATATTTTAATAAGTCACTGTTTTGATGGTTGGTAGTTGGCTATTTTTCTTTTTGGGCCTTTTACCGTAATCTTTGTATTAGGTAGTGTTTTGTCATGAAATGTAAAAAAGGGAGACTGTTAGTTCCATTTTTGTTGGCAATATCCCTAACAAAACATGTTCAATTGAGTTGTAATGAATCTTGAACATCTCGTAGCAACTGGACAAGTATTTGGACAATATCATATGGAGATATCAGAAAGATGTTCAGTATTTTTCATATTCCAAAATATTTAGAGCTCCAATTGACATGAGGTCAGTTGCATTGGAAAGTAGACTCGAAGAAGATCACGAAAAATAATGAACGCATGATTTGGCCAGTAGACGAGAAAGTTACAAGCATTTTAAATTGCACATAAAAACCATTTCGTGAACTGCTTTCGAGTTGCGTTCTTATTTGCGTTCGAACATTTCGAGGCAGAAACTTTACGTTTGAGTTACGTTTGAAGTGCGTTTGAACGCCCGTGTGTAAGTAGGATATTTTAGACACATTTTAAAGCCAAAATAATACTAGAACCCTTTCTTTTGCCCTATCTATATAAACATACATTGAGCCAACTTCACAAGTATTGAAAACACATTATCCCGAGCCTAAACACATTCTTAATTTCAATCTTCTTGTTCTCACCTTGAAGACTTATTTGCTTTTCATGTCTTCTTTGTTTGTGGTGAGATTGATCTTTGTTAAACCATCAACACATCAAAACCCAATTTCCTAAACCTTCAGAGAGGAAGATTGGTAGTCGAAGTTCCGGTGTGCTTGCAGATTTGATCCGCTCAGAGACTTCAGATTCTGAAGAAACCGCGGGATACGGGCTCTAGGAATTCTTCGAGTTCTTGCAGTATATAGGTACCAGGGTCAGTGGAGTTGCCACCATAGGTCTTTTACCAACACTGTAAGTTTTTTCTCATATAGTGGTTTTTGGGGTGGTAGTCGAGATACCCGGAGTGGTTTTTTACTCGCACGAGTTTTTCACTTCGTCACCAAAATATTTTTGTTGATTTTTTTGTGACTGCTTTTAATATTTTGCTTTATATTATAATTATGTAATATTGGGATTGCTTGTTGAGAATCCATAGTAATAATATTTAGGACTTGTCTTAAAATATTCTGATAAATTCCGCATAAATTCAGAACCTTAGACAATTACGAACTTTCAGTGAGCAAAAGTTAAACTCTAAACCTTGTTTTGACTGACTAGTTAAAATATAATGTGTAATATACCTTTTAAGTTTTCTCCTCCCTCTCTCTAACTAGCCAAACTTTTTTGTTTGCGGGAGATAGGGGATTGCAAAATCGGTCCTATTAGAAGAGTACATATATTAAATAGTGAAGTTGGACAAATTTGACAGGAAGTGAATGGCATATTTCTATTTGAATTTGGCTTTACAATTAAACTAAAATCTACTAAATTTTCTATAATCTTAAACTACACATGCATTTCCTTAATAGATGAGATCTTTTCCTTTTTAACAAAACCCTACACACTATAAAAAAAAAGGGATCAAAACACATAGAAAGGTGATTCTTTTAGAACATTCAAAGAATAATGAAAAAACACATTAACTCTAAACTTCTATCTCTAGCAAGACCTAATAGCCATAATATTGTATATATTATTATGTATGTGCATGAGCCTGCGTTTCTGGTTACGTGACACATCTGGCCTGACTTCTTATAAGTCCAGCAGAAATTATTCACTTTTGGCTTGCTATAGACACATCCGGCTAGGTCTCCATGAAGCCAGACCAACGAGAAAAACTCTCATATCGATTGGTTAAGTATCATTTTATGGTTATTTGACTATTTTGAGAGATGTATTTCTTTTAATTACATTATTCCTTTTATTATTATTCACTGCATGTGTGATTCTATGTTATAAATTGCTCCTCTATGATAAATGCATTATAAGGCATGCAGATCCTCCTTTAAGTCTGGATATATTTTAATATTAGTAAGAGACCATTCTTAACCCAAACGAATTTAAGGTCGAACCTTACAAGGGGTGTAGTACAACCTTAAATCATTCTTAATGTCTTATACTAGATGATGACTCTTGTTTTTCTCTAGTTAGTCCCTTATAGACTATTCGTACTCGATACGAGCTGCGATTGTTGGACAATTATGACCCATAGCATCACTATTTGTACAGATCTTGGTGTTGTTGTACAAATTAACTATGTGACAAAGGAAATTGCTCTTTTATCATTTGTAATTAGATTACCAAGATATATAAATGATAGAAGGTCTTTATGATTAGTTCCGGATTGAGATGATATGAGACAGTATCAATCCACGAAGGTTTAATCATTAAATATCCCTAGTCGTAGTATTATCGAGATTGGACATCGATAATGTGGAATAAACTAGTATTACACTTGTGCGCATTGTGGGAGCATAACAGCATAGTTCTCATATATTTGGGTATTGGATACTCATGCAAATGTAATAGGAAGTTGTGTTTACTGATGGTACGGAAACAGCTTCGCTCTGGATAGACCCCTCGGAATTCCATTGGTAGTATGACTATGTGTCTATGGAAGTCCAAATCAGGGTAGGTGTATTTGGTCTTAACCTGAGACTTGCACCGCTAGTACTTGCGACAATCAATATACTTTGGTTTTGGTCATCCAGGGCTTTAACAGGTTCTGTGTACGCCTTTTCTGGTATATTGAGAATCGTAGTGTATTGGGTGTGATGTCGAGATGGAAGTATCACTCCAGTCATAGTGGAGATGATGATCACGTAGGATACGGAACTGGTGCTCTTTTATGCTGCAGCTATCGGGATAATATGACTAGGTCATAGTTATCTGATTATAGAGAATAGTTACCAGAGATCTGATATGTGCTTCGTACGGGGCAGACACAATTCCAGCCCCAGGCCTTGCACGTGACATCCGATGCTGGATCGAAATACGCAATACTACGTATACTATGCTTGATAAAGATTACATATTCCTCTAAGAATATTTCTGGAGAATTGGGTAGGCACAGTGCTTTGCTAGAAGCCAACCATGTCTTGTAAATCGGTAAAAACGTAGTACTAGGTACGTACGTGTTCGGATAGTCCGACGACCGGATTTACTGCCAACATATCCGGGGATATCATGGGTCGCTTCCTGAAGATTCACCGATGACGTATGACTCGCACATAATTAATCTGGGATTAATTAGATGAGAGAGAAAATTAATCTGGGATTATTTACGGAGATATTTTATCTGGGATAAAATATTATTTAATGAGAGAGAATGATTAATTTGGAATTAATCGATAAAATAATATATTCGATATATTATACGAAATTGGATTTCGACGCGGAATTAAAATTAGATTTTAATTCGGGCAAACGAGTTAATTTAGAAATAATTCGCTAGCGGCGTGAATAGTAATTTTGCTAGGCATAATTATTTAATTAAATTTGATTTAATTACGTCGCAACGGAAAATTCTTTATTCGGAATTAGCGAACCCGAGCCTGGGAGTGTTTGCGGGCCCACTCGTATTTCGAATCAAGTGGGGCCCACAAGTCACATCAAGCGTCAAATAACTAGTCATTCAAGTGATGGATGTCTTGTCACTTTGAGTGATGTGATGTCTAGTCACTTTTGAGTGATGTGAGTAGTTGAGGGCATTAATTGCCATTTTGGCTCCAAAATTTGTTTGACTTTTGGAAAGCCATATACCAAATTTTTGGAAATCAATTGGTTGGTAATTGTTTTAGAAACACAAACCAACTCAACACTCTTCTCTCCTCTCCCAAAACTTTCGGCCAAGGGCCATTTCTCTCATTCTCCAATTTTTGAAATTGCCGAGAACAAGAACAATCAAATTGAAGATTTGTGGCAAATTTTCCAAGGTGTTAGCACACATTAGAAGTCATACAAAGGTGATAGGGAAACCCACCTATGGGCATAGAATCCACACCCAAGCTTGGAGCTTGACCGTAACTTGGAGAGCACAAAAATGGAGCAAAGCCGTGAGCTTCAAGGAGGAGCAAGTAAAATTTTTTGTGTTCGTCGCATCCAAAAGTCGATCAATGTAAGTATGATTATGCCATACTTCTTTGTTGTATTCACATGTTTAAATGCTTAAATCGATCTTGGGACTATAGTAGAAACCCAACAATGGTATCTTGAGCCTTGTTTAAGCCTGAAATTGGAATTAGGGTAAAATAGGGTAAAATTGATTTGAGCATGTTTGGATGAAATTGATTGTTTGAATATGCTTGAATGATGATAACATAGTGTTATGCATGATCAATTTGATGAAAATTGAATTGGATGAATTTTTCCCCAAAATGCTTGGCTTGGCCGAATGGTATGCTTACCCTAATGTCATGGTGATTTTTTTTTTTGAATCATTGGATGAGTTTGAAAGACTTAGGGAAATGTTGATTTAGGATTTAATTGGATTGAATTCGGAATCGGACATTAAATCCCAAATTGCCGTGAGTAATTAGCATGGAAAATGATTGAATTTTGATTCAATTGTGTTGGACATGTATTGATGATAATGAGCATAATTAATTATGTAAATTGGTGTTTTGGAAATATTAATTTGAGTAATTAATTATGGTTATACACTTTAGATTAATTTAATTGTGAAATTTGGAATTTTGTAATTTAATTAATTGGGCCAAATTTGGAATTGGGCTTGTAAAGTTGTATTTGGGCTTAATGGGCTTGGTTGGGCCAAGTTTGGTTTAGGCTAATTGGTTGGATCCAATTGGGCCCAAAAGCATATCCATAAAGTCCAAATATAACTAAATGGACCTTTAATTTTAATTGGGCTTAATGGGCCTAAATTGGTTTCTTGGCAAATAAGGGTGATTCCTTTAATGGGCTTTGGTATTTGGGTTTGACCCATATTGACCAAAAGTCCATGCCTTAAGAAATTAATTGAAAGCCCATTGGACTTTAATTAAATTGACATTGGATGTTAATCGGGCTTTGAGACCCGTAACGATTAGATTTGGAATCTAAGTCGTAAAGGCACATTAAAAAGTGTAATTATTTAATTTTGAATTAAATATAGAATTATTATTAAATACAAATTAAATTGGATTTAATATTATAGTTTAATATAATTCAAGAATTCGTACTTTGAGTATTTATTCGTAAAACGAGTTGGACTCGTGCAAAATCAAATCATTGTTTGAACATTGGATGGTCATTAATTTCAGATTAATCAATTGGATTAGATTGATTGATAACATGCTTTGTGTGAATACATGGATGCGATGTATGAATAATGCATATCGGATGGATATTAGATGGGTGAGGGCAATTTTGGTAATTGTTGTAATAAATTTAGAATTTATTAAATTGGACCTGCGTGTCCAGTCTATTACTTCTTGACTCTTTGTATTTCTCTTCTCACCTATTCCCCTCAATGTAAATGAGGTTTCGTTAGAAGTGTTATGTAATTGGGTAAAAGTAATATTTGTGCTAGCAGGAGAGAGGAAATCGAGAGATTTGTTCTAGGAACAAAATGTGTTAAGTATCCATCTGCATATCATTATTATTTTATTTATACGCGCCTTATTATGTTTTTAGAATGCATGTTTAAGGGTGTATGATGATGAGACCTAACAAAGATAATTAATTGGTTGCCAATTACGCGAAAAACCCTCACCACATATTAAGCGTTTTTCCTTCCATTGAGTGATTCTTACTCAAGATCCAAGATTGGCACTGGTTTGTTGGCCAAAGTCAAGACCTTTGTCCATTGCGGATGTGTTTGAATCATGAAAACTTTGTTCCATATCGGTGTCTTGTCCAAGTTGTGATTTGTTGGCCAAAGTCAAGATCACTTCTTGTCCATCGACATCGATTACGAAGCTTTCCAAGGTCAATGGGTTCCGTTTAACTGGGATCATTAAGTTTGTTGTGCCAAAGCCAAGGCTTAATTGATTCAGAGGAAAAAGGTTAGGGAATATATTGGATATATTGGCATATATAAAATATATGTTTCGGACTTGGATGTCTACCTACTGGATCTAGGAATTGGATGGGATCCAATTGATCTTAGAGATCTACCTAGTTAATTATCATACAATTTGTTGGCCAAAGTCAAGATTGTGTGTTATTTAACGGGATCCTAGCCCACTGGGAAACAAGGTTTCCCGAGTAATCAATAGAGGGTTAGAGGCTTGCCGAAAAATAGTGGGAGGCAAGTAATAAATTTGCAATATTCGTTTAGTTACTTGCCAATACGCGCTTATTTCATTTTTCGTCAATATAAATTAATATATTAGTTGGACTAATATTTAATCATTGTTTTAATTTAAAACAGTTGGCCTGTATTCAAACTATTTCAAATTATAGTTGATTATATAATTGGATTATAGTAATCAATATATTTGAATTTAAACCAATTAAATTATAGTTGATTATATAGTTAGACTATAGTAATCATTATAATCAATAATACCTAAAATCGTTGATTCGATAGTTGGACTATTGGAATCAAGATAAATGAAAGATTATTGTTTAAAACATAATCATGGGTGAAAATGTCGAGCCTAAGCCCGGAATTGAGCAAATAGTAGAACATGATATTTGGAATATTCATGTGATGATAACTTTAGTGGTTAATATGTTATGTTTGCCGTAAAGACTCCTTAATTTCTTATTCAGAACTAAGGATTAGATCCTTATAGTATGATAATGAAATTGAAGGATCTTCATAGATCTATCCTTAGATATTAGAAGAACTAATTGCAATAGAAAACTCTTGGAGAGTTAATGGCTATACTCAATGAGACAAAGCCAGAGTTTGCAATAGGGCAAGAAGCGCAAGGCGCATCTTACTTCGACATCCCAGAAGGCCAAGGCTTGGCCAAAGGCTTCTGGGGTGTGGAAAATGGGCAAAGGCAAAATCATTATAATCTTCTGGGAAGACATAGAACATATCCCAAAATGTCTGCCTAAACTGTGGCAAACGGGGTCACTGGAAGCGTGACTGCCGTATGGACAAGGCATACATGAAGGAATTGAAGACGGGCAAGGCTCCGACTTCAAATATGTTTGTCATAAACATGTTCCCTACTAGTATTAAAATTGGATTTTAGATACTGAGTTTGGTACATAAATATGTTCTGATGTGCAGAATCTACCGACAAGCAGGATACTGACTTCAGATGAGATTGATCTACGAATCGGAAACAGGACGAGAGTCGCTGTTTTGACCGTAGAGACCTAAGTTTGGGAACTACCATTCGGGTGTGTACTTAAATTAGGAAACTGTTAAAATGTAACTAGTTTGACTAGAAACATTATATCTATATCAGAGTATAATCCGTTGCGGATATACCTTTATATTCTAGAACACTAAAGTGTTTCATTTTATAAAGATGATATTGAGATAAACACATTAGATGTGAATAACATTATTTATATTTTGAATATAAATAAATCTCAAACATATAACCGGACAAACAAATAGCTCAAACTGATTTAATCAGTTGAGACTTATTTGTGGCATTGTTGTATGGGACACATTCAAACAAGACTCATATATCCACACTTTTGAAGAGTGGATACTAGGACGAATTTGATTTCATTCAAATAATGTCTACAAATCTAGTTTAATAGGCAAAGTGCCTAAAACACCTTTTACTTGGTAAAAGTGTAAGTGCCACCGATCTGTTAGCCCTCGTTCATAGTGACGTAAGTGGGCCCATATCTAGCTAGGCTAGAGGTGGATATGAATACTTCAAAACCTTTACGGATGTGGCATCGCGTTATGGTTGTGTGTTTCTTGTGAAACACGAATCAGAAACTTTTGATAAATTCAAAGAGTTTCGACACGAAGTAGACAGACAGACCGGCTAAAGTATTAAAACCGTCACGGTTAGACCATGATGGAAAATACTTAAGCAATAGGTTTCTCAAATACTTGAAAGAGTATAGTATTTTTTTCAATGAGGACTCCTCCCGGAACACCTCAATTGAGTGGTGTGTCAGAACGGAGAAACCGAACCTTGTTGGACATAGTAAGGTTAATCATGAGTCGCTCTAAGCTCTCATTTTCCTTCAAGGGATACGCATTAAATCAGTGCAAGACTTATTTTGAATAAGGTTCCGTGAAAATATGTTTGACTGATTTCATATTAGATATGAACAGGAAAGAAACTGGGTTTTCTCATTCCTGAAGATTTGGGAATGCTGGGCATATGTTTGGATGATACCAAACTAGAACCCAAATCGGATAAGTGCCTAATTTGTAGGCTATCCTAGGGAAACCAAAGTATAGTAATTATACAACTCACAAGAGAGAAATGTAATTGTTGCTCTCCATGCGATTTTCCTAAGAGGAATACCTATATGCAGTGGTAAGTAGGAAGAAAGTAAAACTCGATTAAAATCGGAGTAATACTATTCTAGGCACCAATTCCTTAATGGAAC